>JAOTQH010277089.1:0-10390 GCA_025631255.1 Cornus kousa
CTATCACACTGGCGAGCTACGGGTGCATAGTCCCACATCGCCTGGGTAAAGGAAAGGTGAAGTATTTATATGTAGGTGTGTCACTCCAATTGGTATGAGACCTTTTGGGGTAAAGCCCAAGAGCAAAACCATGTGGGTTGAGGCCCATAGCAGACAATATCATACCATGTGGTGGAGTGGATGGCGTTCACCGGCAGCTACTGGGACGGTTGGTTAGTGTGGTTGGGCAGGTAGCCCAGGTTTGTTATTATTATTTTTTTTAGTAGGCGGGTGATGCATCGACTAGCTACCACAACGATTACGGAATGTGTGGGCGGGTGACTAGCAGTGTCAGCTACCATAACATCCTACATATCACAATATCTCACACCGCCTGGGGTAGGGATTTTGGATTTTGGTTTTGTGGTTATTGGTGATTTCGAGTATACGAAGGCTGTTGCTTCTGAATTTTGAGGACGAAATTCTTTTTAAGTGGTGGAGATTATGACAACCCGAATTTTTAGATTTTAAATTTAATTTATTTTGGTCATTTTTAGTTGTCAAGATTTTTTGTGTGAGGTTATAAGAGTTGATTGTTAGTTATTGGTGTTTGTTTTTAGTAGATTATTATTAATTATTTATTTAGTTGGTGAGTTTTGATGAAGCTTTGGTTACAGGAATGTTAAAATGTTAGCATGTGATGGTGGATGAAAGGAAAAAGAAAAAGAAAAAAGGGTAGCTGATCCGTGGAAATGATGGAGGTCATTTGTGTGTAAATATATATATATATGTGTGTGTGTGTGTGTGTGTGTGTTTGTGTGTATGTGTGTGTGTATTTTGTGTGTTGTTAGGGTAATTGAAAGATTGGGATAAGATGGAAGCAAAGTGGGTCTGCCGAAGTGGGAAAGGAGAAAGAGAAAGTAGAAATGATTCGTGGGACCCATTGGGAGGATATTTGGGAATAACTTTTTTGACTTTGATTTTTTGTCACATGGCTTTGTTTATGTGATAATGCTATTTGATGGAGTAGGAAAAGTGAACAGGCCGAAATCAAAGAGAAATAAATGATGGAAAACACAAGAATGAAATAACAAGAAGGAGCAGGTGGGCTGGCCGGGATAGAAAGTAAAGAAAAAGGTGGTGGGACCTACTAACTGATTTGTTTAGCCAAAAATTTGTGGGCTTCACGTGGGTTTGGTCTGTGATTTATTGGAGTGAGATATTGTAATGGTTAAGTGTGAAGTAATGAGTGGGTGGTGGGGTCCACTGAGTTGTTGTGAGTTGTAAGTAGGTGGATTTGCCTATATATTGGGTACTTGTGCATTTGATAATTATGCAGAAAGACATAGAGAGCCGAGAGTTTAAGAAACAGAGAAAGTGAGCCGAGATTTGCAGAGGAGGCCAAAGGTTTAAGGACTCAGTGATTTAGGGAGGAAATTCTTTTTCAGAGTAGTGTTCTCTATACCTTGAATGGCATGGGGTGGTTTTGCTTCAATACTTTTTATTAAATGTTTTGATTAAATGCATATTTATTTTGCTTATATACTCACATGAATATGTATATTTTGTGAAGCTGTTTTGTTAAACCTCCATAAAAATCTTGTTATGGTTTTTCCTACTTGGACTTTTTGTCTCACCACCCTCCAGTTTTAGTTTCAGGGTGAAGAGTCGGCGTTGTAAGATTTATTTTATTTATTTGGAGATTTTTTTGTATATTTAAGGAAATTGACTTTGTATAAAAGATAGGGCAATTTTTATGATCCTGTTGTATTTTGATGTATTTGGATTTGTATAAATTGAGGATTTTTATTGAAAAATTTGGGTCATTACACATGTTTAGATGAATAGGTTCCCTTAGGCTTCATGTGAATTCCTTACACATGGTTTCACTGACCATCGCCTTATGGTAGTCAATCTTGGAGAAAACTCACCTAAAAGGAACTTACCGTTTAGATTTTTCAACTTTTGGACACTTAATGATAAGTTCATTGATGTTGTATTTCATGGTTGGCAAAAGGAAGTACGTGGCACTAAGATGTTCTGTGTGGTTCAAAAATTGAGAGCATTGAAGTACCCTTTGAAGCTGTTGAATAGAAGAGCTTTTGGATCCATTTCACAAAGGGTTGTTATTTGTAGAGAGGAACTATATGATACCCCTCGATTCAAGTGCCAAGGGTGATCAAGTCCGAGCACAGAACCGAATGATATCAGATAATTAATATTTAAACAAGCATTGAGTACAAAAAGAAAAATAAGAATAAATAAATAATCAGAAAGAAAACTAAATAATAACTCCTTAAATAAATACTTAAATAAACCTCCAAATGATTATATCCAAAATCTTCAATATTATTACAACTCGGGAATCCATCATGTGGACCCTTATCCATAATCCAGCTGAAACTAAATAAATATAAAATAAAACTGAATCCAAGTACTAAAACGTAAGAAAGACTCCTACGTCGAATCGAAAGAGTGAATCGATAGTCTTTGCTCAACACGAATCACCTCTATTGCTGGATCTGATGAACACATGAAAAATAATAATGAGTCAGGCCCATGAACAAGTTCTAATATGTTACATTCCAAACAGAGACCCGATACACATATACATCCTAGTCAATCCAAAGTAACTATATAGTCCGTATATACATATATATACGCTAAAGGAACCTCACTAGACTATAGGGTTGTCTCAACCTAAATAGCAGATAACATGCAAAAACACAAATATAGTGGGCATGAGTACCGAGACTTACCAGGGTACACAACTACACTATATTTAGCTACACATCCCTTGCAATATACGCACCCTAACCATAGATACTGAGACTCAAGTTCATATCATGGTTTATAACTATATATATAAATATAACAACCATCATATCCAATATAAAGTAATCCTCGATAGGTCATTTAACTTGTTCAGTTGACCTAACACAAATATAAGTAGGACTTAAAATTTTAGTCATTCCATTCCCTTATACAAAATAGGTAGGACTTAACTGATAATTTAATCCGTCCCTAGAATGCCACCATTCCATACTGGTGCATTACATCATAAAATCCACAATTGATGAAATAAATATAATACTACATCAATTAAATCCAAAGATGAGCATAATAAAAATCAGACATATATATCATAATCAGATTATACTAACAATATATGACTAAAATCATATGTATATACATCACAAAACCTTGATAGATTAAAGTTAAACAATTATATCCTCCATCAACAACATATATATCAAATTAAAGTCCATGTTGTTCCTATCATTAGCATATTAATATTTAATCATACTTTCCCATTCCTCCAAATCTATCTTAATAGATTTGAATCTGTCTTAAACAGATTTAAAATACTTAAAATAGATTTAACATATGCAACCACGTACAGTATGCAAAAATTCCAAAAATAGTTCCCAGTGCCAAATCGGTCGATCGAAATACCAAATCGGTTGGCCGATACAGCTATTTTGGTCGACCAAAATACCCAGGTCGGTCGAAATACAAACTCTACCCCTCACTATTGAGCTATTTTGGTTGACCAAAATGGCAAATCGGTTGACCGAACCTCCGCGGCAGACCAACTTCTTCTTTTCCGACAACTCTGCTCCTTCAAACCTCTATTGTTAAAGGTTTAAAGCTTACCAACTATGTCCTAGAGTGTTCCCATATTGATTTTAAAGCATATAAACATCTTTACATCAAATTAAATCATTGGTCATGCATCATATCATTTAATTATGTAAAAAATATACAACCCATTACATATATGAACATATTATGAAATCAAATTTTTAATATGCAAGATGGTTTGTTTTAATCCCATTAATTGATTTTGGAATTGAACTAAGCATGTACAGAATATAAGTTAAAGGAGAAGAGACAGAATTAAAACTTGCCTCTAAGGTTTTTGGTTCAAAACCTCAAACTTCTTCTTCTCTAATTTTTCAACGACCTTGGTTTCCGTCAAGGCTCCTCTGCTGTTCCTAGTTCGACCCACAAGCAGACCCTCTTCCTTCCTCTTTGGTCCAGCTCCTTCTTGGCCGAACTCTTTCTCTTTTCTTTCTCACAGTTTTTTCTCTCTAAACTATTTGGTCTCTCTATTACGTGAATAGGGTTTTACCCCTTAACAGACTTGTAATTGTATATATATATATATATATATAGGCATATACAAAATAAACCCTAATCTTAATTTTAGTTTAAGTCTGACTACAAGGAAAAATATAAAAGAAAAGGTAAAAACATAAAAAAGGGTAATTAAAACTTATATGTATATATAATCTTTTTTATATATATATATATATATCTATTATTCTATAATATATATATAAGATTATTCCATATTACTATCCTTGTAGATATATATATCTATATCTATACACATACAACTATCCATGGGTAATATCCGTACCCATTTAACCTCCAATCCAAGTGGTCCATGTGATCCATTGGATTGGTCTATTACTACTATCCAAGTTTAACTCCTTTAAATATAAAACGTAAAATAAAATATTTAAACTCTAATAATTAAATTACACATAACATAACATCAGGCAAATAATTCAATTAGACAAATTAGACGAGTATTACAAATAAACACATAATCAGTTAATTCACATAATTAGTTAATTCAAATAAACAATTAAATAAATAGCCAAGAAATCAAATAAATAATTAAAAATGCAATTAAAATAATTAATTAAATACCAAGACTATCTTTTTAAAATTAGGGGTATTACAAATTATTATAGTGCCAATCCAGTTTGGACCTCAACCCTGCTGATGACCATCTCAGATCCTTGGAGAGAGGCCTGGCTGCTAAGTTTAGTGAGCTTTGTTTAGCTGAGGAAATTTTCTTTAAGCAGAAAGCTCAAATTCATTAGCTCAATTGGGGACCAGAACACATCTTCTTTATGAAGTCCTTCTTATTTAGCGCTAATTGAAGGAAGGTTGTTTCAATTGAATACTCATTGGGCAATGCTTTCTATGGCCATGATCTCGAAAATGAATTCTTTAATCACTTCCAAAATCTTTTTGGCTAAAGTTACAACAGCTATCCAGGTATGTTTTCATTCTCCAACCTTATTTCGAGGTCTATTTCTTCCCACCTCATCCCTATGCTCATAGCTATACCATTAGACTTAGAAATACAGAAATGCATTCTCTCATTCAATCCTTATAAAAGCCCTAGACTTGATGGCTTTAATTTTCCTTTTTTTTTTTTTTTTTTTTTTATTTTTTGCTCCTATATTGCTCTTATCCTTAAAACACCAAATCTATCCACTGTTAGTGACTTTAGGTCCATCTCTTGCTGTAATATTATCATTTACAAGTGTATCTCCAAACTCATTGCATCTAAACTCAGCCTAGTCTTCCATCAATTAATAATCAATCCTGCCCAAAATGCATTCATTTGGGATAGACAGATAACTGATAACACACTACTTTCTAATGAACTACTCAATGGATACTATAGAGCCAATCATCCTCTATGTTACATAATGAAGATTGATTTTAGGAAAGCTTTTGATACTCTCCACTGGCACTTCATTTTGGATACACTTCACTTATTTGGCTTCCCACCATAGTTTATACACTGGATTGCCAAGTGTATCTCTACTCCTTCCTACTCTATCTCACTGAATGGGGAGCTATTTAGATTTTTCAAAGGAAAAGGGGGGGTTAGACAGGGGATCCTATCTTCCTTTTGTTGTTTGTACTTGCAATAGAGGTTTTATCCTTATCTATTGGAAATGTAATCTCAACCAAATCATGTTTTAGGTTCCATTGGAGATGTAGTAAAATTTTCATCACCCACCTTGCTTTTGCTGATGATATACTACTATTTTCCTTTGGCAATCTTGCATTAATTCAAGTGCTGCATAATGCATTGTTTTTCTCTAGTGTGATAGATATACTAGATACACCATCCAAACATTACTTCAGTTTGATACTGGTGTACTCCCAATTACATATCTTGGTCTCCCCCTTTTCTCCTCAACAATCAATGCAACAGATTGTAAATCCCTTGTCCAAAAGATCATAGCCAGAATTAGCTCATGGGCATCAAAGTTCCTCTCTTATACAAGGAGGGCAGTATTAATCAAATCCATCCTTTACTCCATTCAAGCCTATTGTTCCCAAGCCTTCATCTTGCCTATGAAAGTCATTGATCGAACAAATTAACCAGATTTTGAGAAGTTTTTACTGGTTAGGTGTTAAGCTTAAAAAGAGTGGTACTAAAATGGCTTGGTCTTCCATTTGTAGGCCTAAATCACATAGGGGCCTTGGGGTTGATTGTATATATTGAGCTGGCCAATAGAGTCTCAAATCTTAAACACATTTGGAAGATATAACCTAAGAGGTGTAGACTCTGGGTGGATTTAATAATAAAGCCAAGAGCTTCTGGACTGTCAAACCATCTTCACTCAGTTCTGGTTTTTAGAGGAAACTACTTAAGTTAAGAGACATGACAAGAGGGGTAATCAGGCATAGAGTTGGAGCAGGAATAGACACTATGATGTGGTTAGATTATTGGTTACCAAATGGACCACTATGTACTCGATCAGTTGTGCCTTCCTGAGGTGAAAATTCTTCAACTTGACACAACTATTAAAGTGGATATCCTAATATCCAACTCTCAGTGGGCAGTTCCAACCTCCTACAACACATCCAATTTTTACACTTTAACTCTTTCAATTCTCATATTCAAAGCTTACAACCCCCATCATTGCTACCTGATTTGATTGAATTAATGGTTTCCAAATATTCCCATTAGATTTTCTCAGAGGCACACTACGGATTATTTTAGCCCTCCCTCACTGTCATTTACTTGGCACAAGCTCATTTGGTTCAAGCATCACATTCCTAAACATAGTCACATTCTCTGGTTAGCAATCAAAGAGAGACTATATACCCTAGATACCAAACCAATAAAGCACAAGCACTACACTAATGCTTGTTACTTGTGCTTGTCTGATTGGGAATCAATTGACCATATCTTTTTCAAATGTAAATTCAGTACCTTAATTTGGGAGTTCATTTAGAATGTTGCAGGATTCTATATCAGACCTAATTACTGGATGGACCTCATCTTATAGTGCTCAGCCACATGGAATAGGAAGAGCTTCACCACTCACAAACTACTATTATCTGCTGCTGTTTACGACATTTGGCATGAAAAAAATGCTAGGGCCTTCAGGAATAAATCTTCTAATGTGCAGTACATCATATGTCTCATTAAAGGATGAATCAGAGCAAGGCTTACATCACTGGCATTGAAGAATGGTGTTGAAATGAACCAAAAGGATTCCATTGAGGATATTCAGAAGTTGTTCTTAGAGGGTTGTATATTTGCAGGACACCCTTGGCTTCTCTCGGATTGACTCATCTCATATGGGGTTTGTTGCTGTACTTTAGTATGTCTTTACATTCTTGGTTGTAGTTTGCTGTAGTCTAGTGTGTCTGTAGAGCTATCTTGCCTAAGGTTGTTCTTGTAATGATTGTCTTACTGGTCTTTCTTTCCTTGTGGGTTTGGAATTGGTTAGGGGCTTCTTTAGATGCCCTAGCTTGCTGCTTTGCTTTGTTTTGTTTTGTATCTTGTTTCTCCCCTCAATAGGGGCTCCATGTACATTCTCCTTTTCTTCTATATATGTTTACCCTTAAAAAAAAGTAAAAAATGGTATGGTGTGGATGAATTTAGTGGCTGCAAATTATAGCATAAAAAGATATATTATATTATATATATATATATATTTATATATAAATAACACACATATATATAGAGAGAGAATTGATAAGTGTTATGATTCCTCTTCTTTTTGGATGATGGTGTTGATAATAGTTAATTAACTGCCTTTGTTTATAAAAATGGCATCCATCTCATACTTTCACAAGTTCATGGTATAGACACAGACTTGCGCGCGATGGCTATTTATTAGGCACAAATCCTAATCCAAATCCAAATCCAATTTGCTAGCTACTTTCTTATGCAAACAATATATATATATATATATTGAAGATATATTATTCAGTGCTCACATACGTATTTAAACTCTCTTTCCAATTAGATTTCTGCATAATTTTGAATGAGTATGTTGAAACTATAAACTTAGACTTGAGTCTATTTTAGTTGCATGTTTACTTAACTTTTTCTTTGGGTTCCAATTAAATTTATTTATTTATTTTAATGTTGTGGTATTTTGAATTTGGGATTGAAAGTTTTAATTAAATTTCTTCTAATTCCAAATACAAGGCTCTGATTCGATACTTCAATACATAGGACATGTATTAAAAAGTATGATCAAATGTGTCTCATTTAATTGTATAATTTTATTAAATTCTTTTTTTTTTTTTTTCATGGCAGTGAGAAACTTCCAGTTCTAGCGAATCTTAAAAGGTGGAGGGGAATTGTTGAGGATGATAGAACTTGTTTTCAGCGCTCAGGAGATTTGGAAAAAATAGAAATAGCTTGGGAGATTTTGGAAGAATAAATAGAAAAGAGTTGGAAAACTAAAGGAATAAAATGGAACCCTAGCTATTTTCATTATGGAAAAAGAATTTCAACTGCATAGAGAATATTCGAATGCATTGTCTTGAGGATCATCAATGCAACATTCCTTCTGATGATGTAAGTGTTAGGTTTTTTACAATAAAGTTTTTAAAATATCTTTAATCATAAAATATTTTGAATGGGTATGAAAAGTTAATGGTGAAAAGTCTTTTGAGAAAAGACATGTCCTTTCGTGAATAGGCATGTAGTAGCCTATAAATAGTAAAAGTATTCCAACAAATAAATGTGTTCTTACTTCTCTTGTTTCTTTTCCTAAAAACCATTTCTTCATTCTTCAACCAAATACTATATCACATATATTCAATTATATATATGAATTTATGGGCAACGTGGCACTATAAGAATTGGTGATCGTCACTCTATGAACGTGCGCATGGAGGACATTGGAGTTGTATTTTGGAGCCTTTCATAATTGTCACAACCTGCACGTAGGGAGACTGTAAAGGCTTTAGGACAGCGCATACTATGTGCCTCTCCATTACACAGCCAAACTTTTCTTTATCCTTCTCTTATTGATTTTATATATTTTACTGACCTATTATTTTAGTATATTATTTTATTTATACTATATTTATTATAGTATGATTACACTGTGATATGAATATATAAGTGTTTTAGTCAAAGTGAATTTTAATAAGATTATATGAATGGAATTAAAAATGAGATTGTATAAAAATATCAAAAATCTCCAACGATCTAAAGGCTTTATATCTCTTAATAGTATGTTTTCTTGAAATATGTTCCTGTGCAGTTCTCTATCTAATGCATGTTTGTCGTAGATAAGTCTACTATTAATTTTATTGTCATATTATATAAGTGTAGCTTAATTCTTGTTCTTGTTCTTGTTCACTTGAAGTTTATGGCGTGCCCAGAATGTTAAGAAGAAAAGAATACTGCTATTAATGAATTTCTTTTAACATCAAATAAGTTAAAGCGCTAATACAGTACAACATTATATTATAAATTTAAAATGTTCATATTAGGAAGAATGACTGGCTGAGTTATATATATATATATATATATAAATCTTGCTTACTGTGAAATCATGACACCATGTCTAACTACAAGTATTTTTAAATTTTCATACATAATATATCACAGTTTCTACTATGGAAAATTAACTTAGAAAACGTATTAGTTTTAAATAGGAAACATTTGTTAATAATAACATTTGTTAATTCTGAATAAGAGAGGACTCTATTCAAGGTGGTATGTTTATCGTTCATCCTACATGAAAAGTCACATCTTTTAGCAAAAGTTATATATTGAAATGAAAACACCATTTCATTTTGAGTATATAATATTATTATTTTAAATTTTATTACGCTTGGATGGAAAAGACTGAAAAGTAAAAAAGTTTCTACTCATACTCTATTACTTTGTCTATATGAATGACCAAGAAATTTTTTAATAAGATAAATTAATGTTTTGGGATTCATAATAAGAGATCGAGTATTTGGTTTGAAAGAAACTTTAAAGAAAACCTTGGTAAATAGGGTCACTGTGTTTCTTTTCATCATCTAAGAAAGGTCATGTCTTTTACCCAAAAGGTGCTTTGAAATTTTAAAATTCTTATTTTGAACTCTATTAAGAATTAAATAGAATTTTATTTGTTAATTAGTAAAAACTTAACTGTTAATTTTATGATGATATGTTTGTAATACCTAAGTGGCTCCCGTATCATTTATCAATTGGAGTCATAGAGAAATGACATTTACAGTTAATCCAACTGCCATGTACTTTATTTTGTTCATATTTAAAATTCATGTTGATAAGTGCTTAAATGTTGCACATTTCAGCACCTAAACTAGGGTATTTTAGTCC
>JAOTQH010277100.1:0-10389 GCA_025631255.1 Cornus kousa
CCTATTTCCCTCTGTAATGTATTATACAAAATTATAACCAAAATTTTGGTTGATACGCTTGGATCGGTAATCGTGGGGAAAGAGCAGAATGCTTTTGTTGGTGGAAGGAAAATACAAGATAATTTGGTGCCAGCATACTAAACCTATTTTGGCCTGGAAGGTGGATCTCCGAAAAGCTTATGATTCAGTTAGTTGGAATTTTTTGCTTAATCAGCTACTATTGTTTGGTTTTGGTGATAGGTGGATAGGTTGGATTAAGGCATGTATTTCATCTGTTTGGTTCTCTATTCTTGTCAATGAAAGCCCTTGCGGTTTTTTTCAACCATCTAAAGGTATTAGACAAGGGTGTCCATTGTCCCCTTTGCTGTTTAGCCTTGTCACATAATATATTTCTTCTATGTTTGAGTATGAGTGTAAAAGAGGGAATTTGGTTGTTTCGCATGCAGCTAGGAAATCTAATCTCATGGTTTCTCACCAATTCTTTGCTGATAATTTGCTTGTGGTGGTAAGGGCTAACATGGCTTCGGTGTTCACTCTTAGAAGAATAATACAGAATTTTGAGGACTCGTCTGGTTTGTCTGTGAACAAGAATAAGTCAGCCATTTTTTTTACTTCTTTCATTAAAAGGAAAGCTAATATTTTGAGGATTCTTGGCTGCAAGCAAGGCACTCTTTCATTCACTTATTTAGGTTTACCTATATTTGATAAAGGACTGAAGAGGATTGATTGTAACCTTTGCTTAATAAGGTAATTGCTGCCATCACTCGATGGGATGGTTTGAATCTCTCTATGGCAGGTAGGGTCGAGTTAATAAGATCTGTTGTTACCTCTATGGTACATTATTGGGCTTCTGTTTTCACATTTCCAGCTGCTGTCATTAATGTTCTTGAGCGAAGGATGAGGAATTTTGTTTGGGGACATGAAGATAGCATTGCCAAGCTGCATGGGTTATGTTGAAAGAAAATCACTGCTCCTAAAACAGAGGAAGGTATGGGATTAAGAAAACTTGTGGATATTGATAAGGCAGCTAAATGTGCCTTGGCTTGGGATTTTCTGTTATCCAAGGACAGGCTGTGGGTTGCTTGGTATAAGCATTGTTATATCAAGCATTCTAATTTCTGGTTGGTGGTACCTAAAGAGGCTCATTAACCAATTTGGAAAAGCATTATTTCAGTTAGGGATATAATGAAATACAATTGTAAATTTCGTATAGGTAATGGACATAAGCTGAAGTTATTCTTGGATCCATGGTATGATGGACATTTTTTATCAGAAATTTTTAACTTTAGGATTTTGAGAAGTATTTCGACTAACAAGTAAAGTGACTTATATATTTGTATTGTTCAGAATCATTGGTAGCTTACTGAGCAACCTTTGGAGGTTTAAAATTTCTTTCATCAGTTTAGCATTTATGGAGGATGCGATCAGATTAAGTGGCAACATTAGGAATTTGATTATAAAGCTGCTTGGGAGGCTTGTAGAACTCCTACACCAGCTGTTTCTTGGTTTTTCTTGGTTTGGAATGGTGGTAGGCCGAGATGGTCAGTGCTTTTTGCATTAATCTTACAAAATGGAGTATTGACTGGGGATAATTTACAGAGAAAGGGAATTTCTCTTGCTTCTAGATGCTGTTTGTGTGCAAAGAATGAGGAATCAGTTGATCACATTTTTATTCATTATAGTTATTCTTGGCAGATTTGGAGTGAATTAGTTGGTTTATTTAATTGGAGGGTTCAGAAGATAAATTGTGTGGATTTTGCTACTGTCTTGGTCCAACTTTTTATTGTAAAGTCTGTAAGGAACAAGTTTTACAGGATGGTTTTCTCAGCTACTTTGTATTACTTGTGGAATGAAAGGAATGGCAGGCTTCATAGAGATATTTTGAGATCTCCTTCCAATTTGGTTAAAATTATTGTGTGGGATGTCTTAGATGTTGCAGGAATGTGTCTTCAAGATATCCTTTTTTCTTGATTTAGGAGAATAGGAGTTTTGTTTCTATTCTCTTGATTTTGTTACAGTGAGGTTTTTCCTCACTTAATGCTTTGTACTATTTTGTTTTATTTATAAAAATTTTCTTCATTTAGGAAAAAAAAAATGTTCTTAAAATTACGAGAAAGCATTTGGATTTTGGACAGCTTCACTTTTGAAGTCCCTTCATGAGTAACTTGCAAAATATCCCAAGCATCTTTAGCAGTTTTACAATAAGAAATTCTAGCATATTCAGATGGAACAACAGAATTTATAATTGCATATAAGGCTTTTCCATTAGCATCATTACGCTCAGTTTCAATTGCAGTAAAGTTAAAGGCATCTTTCAAAACCTGAGCTACTTTACCCTCCACATTTTTTTCTTCTGTAGCTAGTGTATAACCAGTTTCAACTACAGCCCAAACTTTACCTCCAAAATTTTGCAAATAAGCTCTCATCTTAGATTTTCAAAAATTATAATTGTTTCCTTCAAATAAAGGACCACGTTGATTAGATCCATATTCTTTTAACGCATAAGACATGATGAAACAAATTTATGAAAAATAATTAAAAACTTTCCACAAGGATCAACTCAATGTATAGAGATTGGCTCTGATACCAATTTGTGAGTTGTGCAGAGGAAAATTACTTGTGTGAAAAGTTTTATATTTTAAAACAGATATGTGTCTTTCTATTTTAAACAGCTTTACTTATTTGAGTAATTAATAAATTAATCTCATACAAGATGAAATAAAGTAAAGTAAATAGAGTTAGAGATGACACCAGGGTTTTCAGAGAGGAAACCCCAATTGGTAGAATAGATCAACTGTTGCGGGAAAGACCTCGTAGACTGTGCAATCTAAAGTAAACTGATCCACTATGTTTAAAACAAAGTACAATGGATTTTAATTCAGTCCCACACCCTATCGTTCTACCAAACACCAATCGCTGACAATCTTTTGGCTTTGCGACGTCCCGTCCAACAGCTCTTTACTTCAGGCTTACTCTTGATCTCTGTAGAAGGATTGCTGATAGATCAAATAACACACCTCGAATACTTTGACCCTTTCAAAGTGTGATCACTTCACCTTTGTTTTCAAGATCTGAATTTGATGTAGATGAAGTAGATCTGCTTTCTCTGATCATTGTAGATGCGATATTCAATAAACATTGAACACGATCAGAAATTTAAACAACAACCTAAAACCAGTCTTGTGTTAGAAAGAAAGAACAAAAAATCATATTTGATTTTCAGCAAAATATCTCTCCAATAGACTTTTAAGAAATCTGAAAATGTAATGCAAAAGCCTTATTAACCTATATGAAAATCAAGGTTTATATAGAATTTTCAAAGACCTATATATGCATAGGAAAAGGTAATTTTCGTGCATAGGACTTTTGGTAGAATTTTATACCAATTAGGAAGAATAATCAGAACAGGAAACAAAAGTTACCAAACCTATCTGAAGGCCTTGAACTAGTTCATGATGGCCAATGAAAAATTCGAAAAAAGATTTTGATTCTTGAACCGGTTCCTAAAAGCTTGAATCGGTTCAAGATGGCCAGTCTTGAATTGTGAAGGCCTTATTCTTGGAAAAATTTTGTTTTGGTAAGTTTGAATAAGTTACAAAGTATGAAAAATGTCCTAACCTTCTAACTCATTTCCTAGAGTGTTGTTCATATATTTTTTTCGTAGATCTCAGAATATAAAACTTGAACAAATTTCCAATTCTACAATCAATCTCGATATTGAATTTTAAACTTAAAATTACAACTCGATTGGACTTGTTTTAACACCAAAATTTATCAATTACAGAAATTATGTCTCACATCACATGTGGTACTTGCTTGAGGGTCTATGAGGCACACCTACCATTTTTTTAATCCAACCATGAAACAGACAACAAACTAAATAAAAATATAACAATAAATAAATAAATAAAAGCTAATTGAAATTCTAGTTCTGACCTATTAGATAATTTGTTGGACACTGTTTATATATTGTCTTTTAAATTTATTAAAAAGAGTCCTTGTTAGATATTATCCATATATAATAGAACGACAGAAATTTTACTCATAAGAGTCCTTGTTAAGCACTATCAAATAATTATTGTAAACATTGTTTTCTAGAACAAATTTATTAATTGAATCTTCATAAAATTAAAACCCTTTGGATGAAAAACACGAAAAAATGAAAAATTGAACTAAAAGTTTAAACTAATTGAACCCTTAATGGCTTGTTGTAACTAACATAACAAATATTAATTAATATATATATATAGAGAGAGAGAGAGAGAGCTTTCAAAAAAAGTATCAGTTTCTAAAAAAAAAAATCAATTAGTAAAATATATTTTACAAATATTATTCTTCTTAATTACGAAATATATATATATATTATCCTTCTTTTTTTGTATTTTTTTTTTTCTTCAGGTTTTACATTTTAAGTGCTCTACTATATGCCAATATAATATCTAGGTGATTATTTATTTATTTTTATTTATTATTATTATTTTTTTGGGCGTGTGTGGCATTAAAATTTGTGCAGCAATTATGAAAGAGTGAAATTTTATAATTCCAGGAAATTGCCAAAAATAAGTGATTAATTAAATGAATATGCCAAAATTTTCAATTGTTAAGCCAAATTTCAGAAGAAAATTTTATATATATCTTTGTTATCACAGGTTGACTTGATCGACCAAAAGTGCAGTTCAAAATTCAAACATGGCATGACACATATCATTGTTATACAACAAAATGGAAAGTAATGCTAATATATTATTATAACAATAAAAAATCGTATCGTAACACTAAATTCATGAATGATGATACGAACATCTACATCACTGGTAGTACTAATAATTCTCTTGTTCATCCAAAATAAAAAATAGAAAGAATTTATGTCTATCTATCATACTGAGAATTGATGAAGTTCTTGACTACTTATTCTGTAGTTCGGACTTCTCCATTTCCCTCGGTAGTAAATAGGAAAAGAAAATTCAAAATTTTTATTTTTAGTATAAAAAAAGAGTAATAAACTGAAACAAATGGCCCAGAACAAACCCCACAACCCAATTAGTATATCGATGAATTCGATGCCGTTGGCACTCCTACTCTTGGTCTCGCTTGTACTCAATCTGCCGAAATAGACGCCAACTGGCCAGACGGAGAGTATCCACACAGTAGGAGCGAAAAGGATCTTGAATGTCACATCCCAAAACAAAGTCTCAAAGTCTCTCTCATCAGCAGGAGGGAAAAAACCAATTGGTGGAGTGGATTGGAAAGACAACCCCTCCTAAGAAAGCTAAGCGTGTGTATATAGAGGTGTCGAGGTTTGTCTTAACTAATTCACTGAATGCGTACAGGATTCACCAAAACATTTTAGATATTTATCAAACTTAGCATTTTAAAAAATATATATAATTATTTTTTTAAACTTCAATTATTCACCACATATTCTCAATCATGTGCAAAACACGTGTTTTTTACTAATATATATATATGTGTGCGTTGTCTTACTTTCTAAAACCTATTTATCTCTTGAACAAATCATATGATGAATGTTTTGTAAATTTTTTTTAAAAATATATAATTCAATTTAAAATGGTTTATTTTATTTGATCTGAAAATAATTTTATGTATTTTGAATTCATGAAAACTTTTTCTTTAGTAACAAACCAAGTCTTTTCCAACCTTCCCCTCAAGCACCATAACTCTCATACACCACAAGATCGACATGGTAAGTAATTTTATTATTTTTTAACTTCGAGAAAAAAACTCACACACTTACTTTATTCTTATATAGATTTAAACTTTGGATTTTTTATTTTTGAAGGTAAAAAAATATCACTAAATTACAATTTGATATTGTAATTATAGAGATTCTCATTAAGTCATCTTTGCAGTACTTAATTGCATGGTCCTTCTCCAAAGATGGCAAGAACCCCAAGGTCCAATAAATGTAAGATGGAGATACTTGTGCAAGTTTCATCAGTTTGGTGAATAAGGTTATACTGTGAAGACACACTCCGGCAATGATTAAGGTAGTTCAACATGAAAATCATATGTTTTCATGAGGAATCTATGGGTGAAAACAAAAAAAATATTATTATTATTTTTAATTTTAATGAAATTGCACGTTTTGTATGCGTATCATTCTATAAGCAAACAAAAAAATACATTTCCATTCAAAGTAAAATTGAACAAAATAACTAGTTAGTGGCATATTTTGTTTGAATGGAATATGAAAATGAATTCTTTATTTATATAAAGAGATATTGAGACCTCCTCTTTCAAACAAGAATCAAGAATCAAAAATCAATGGAGACAATTTTTAGTACCGTTTCAGGTGTTTTGGTTCCACATTTATTTATATATTTATTTATTTATATATTTATATTATTATTTATATCAATCTATGAACTGATTTGAATCATAAAATTGACAGGCTAAAGAATATTTTTAAATGATAGTAATTTGAGCAACAACTAGAGGATCTTTCTTCTAAAATACGTTTTCACGTATCTTGCGCTTATTGTATCATATGAATGGCATTTCATAATATTAATATGACAATTTTTATGGACTTATTTTACCGTGATACTCTCATTGCGAGGGAACTTTTCTTTTCGATCACATTTTCATGCATCATCCAACTATTTATACTATGATATGAATGACGTACATTTATGAGAGATCAATTTAATGGTTGAAATAGATCGTCTTAAGGGCGTGCTTGACGTCATTATTGTAATAGTAAAAATATTTATATTTAAGTCTGCCATAAAAGTAATATAATATATATATCTAACAGTCTATAAAGAAAGTGCAAATTATTTTTCTTGTTTCATGGTGAGGAAGAGATCAGGACTATATATATATATATATATATATATATATATAATCCTACTAGCCTTTGGTATCAGAGCCATTTGGTGGTGATTGATTAATCTATTCAGTTTCTTTACTCTTGATTATCTTCAGTTGGTGTTGCTCATTCATTCTATTTACTATTTCTCACTCTGTTGTTCTATTTCCTTTCCTGTGAGTCTAGATCCAAACAATAAGTACTTGATCCAAACAGTAAGTCCTAAGGTGAGGGCCTGAGCGGTGCGGCATGAACGGATGAGTGCGTGGATAGGATATAGAAACCACCTTGAGGGAATCATGGAAATAGTTTGTTTTAACCAGTCAACCAATCAGGTTTGAGTTAAGTAACCATGAATAGGTTATTCAGATCTTCCTCTTTAATGAGTTCTAGATCCAGAACTAGTCTACTTCCTCCAGTACCAAACATAATTAATGAAGAAGAATACCGAGTTGAAGATGTTAGTTTAGATTTTAGTGATTGGAATATCCTTAAAGTTCCAACCCTAGAAATTTACAAAACTAGTTTTCTTAAGTCAACCTTCCTTAGTGATTACACAGTCAAAATAGTAGAACAAATCTACTCTCTATCTAAGGAACATGAAAAATGTCAGTTACTCGCAGCTAAAGCAATCAAGGCCCATACAGACCGTAGATATAATTTCATCACATAGGTCTAGTTCAAGTAGCTGTCAATCCATTTACCAATGCTGGTCTTAATGCCTCAGTACTCCTAGCTCTCAAGGATGCTCGATTCATAGATTATGATGATAGTCTCCTAGGAATAGTTGAAACTAGTCTCTGTAATGGTCTAGTTCATTTTAATTGCTATCCAAATTTAACTCTTAGTCCAACCGATCCCCACCTCCTGAAAGCTCTAACCCTTAATATCAAGACTTCTAGTTATAAAATGCTTCCCGGAGCACAACCTCTAGGTCTAATCTACAGAATTTATTATAAAACAAGAGCAACTAACCTTAATGTCAAAGTAATTAAAAAAAGATACAAAAGGTCACACCCTATTAATTGAAAGTGGTTCTTCTGATGCTAATATTCAACTCAAGAAAACCATTGATTGGAAGGATATTTCCTTACCCAATGAATGAATTCTTGAAAATGAGAATCATCCAATTAAAATACAAAATGATATCTGTAATCTTGATAGAGTTCAGAAATATCTTGATGGAACAGTCAGAATAAGCTTTGATGAACAACGCCTTATGACTCGCTCTCGTCCTTCTATTTCATTTGATAGACAATATACTGAAAAAGTGTTTGACAAGGAAAGTGAAGTTCCTCCTCTATCAAGAAAAAATTCAAGGCTTAATCCACAATTCAAAGACCTTAAGTTAAAAGGTATCCAAGTAGACGAACAAGTTAGTCATCCTTATTATGTTCAAACTCCTCCTAAAACTAACCGATCTCAGTCTGCACCTAATTCTCCTTCACCCTCTGATTTTATTGGGGTAATTAACCCTCAGTTAAATGTTATTAGTAAACCCTTTAAGTATGATCTCTCTAAGTTACATGATGAATACTCCTCCCCGGATAATAAGATTAAAAGAAAATCTTTCAGAAAAACCCATACGGAGAAAGAACAAAATAAGATTCTATATCAATGGCAAAAGTTCATGATAGAACATCGAATAAAAATCAAATTCTTTGATTATCTCGAAAACTATCATAACAAAGTCAATGTCCTAACTAAAGTTAATTGGAAAAAGAAAGATAAATCAATAGTTTCCTCTTCACATTCCCCTAGACCACCTAGGATCCTAAGTTACTGCTTCTCCTTTAAAAGTTACTAAAATAGTTGACGAGGATACTAGAAAAATCATTGAACAAAATAATTATACCAATCTATGTTTACACACTCTTGGTACTCAGTTAGATAAGATTGAACTCTCACTAGTTCAACCCGTCATTCCTTCAATAACACCTACTACCACTCCAATTGAGTCACCCATTATTTCCATGCCAACCAATCGAAAAGGTCTCCCCAAGGCCTTACCAGACCCTTCAGTTATTCTACAGATTGAATCTATTCTCAAATCTATTGAAAAAGGCAAAGCCACTAAAGAAGATAAAACTATCACTGTTATCAATAATATTGATGATTCCGATGACCTTTCTTCAAATACTAGTTACCCTTCTGATATTCAACAGATTGAACAAGCCTTCTCCAATTTTGGCCTCAATCGCCTAACTCATAAAAGAATCAATCCTACTAGTCTTACCAAAAATTGGTACCCTCGACCCACTCCTCCAGACCTTCAATATGAAGAAAGAAATATTCAAAATCAGTTTTTTGTTTCCTCAGATAAACTCTATGAATAGAATATCGATGGGTTGTCTGAACAAGAAATCCTTAATAAACTCAGTCATGTATCTATGGTAACTAATAATTAGGTTACTAATCATAATCTTAGTCAACCAGAGATAGTTGATCTTCTTACTTCAGGATTTTTAGGGATGTTAAAATCTTGGTGGGAAAAACATCTCACTGAAGAATCTCGTGACCAAATCAAAAATGTTGTCCAAAAAGATAATAATGGTCTACCGATTTTTGATGAAACCATAGGTCGCGGTATTCCTGATGGAGTTAATACACTTATTTATACTATAGTTGAACATTTTATAGGAACCCTAGTAACCTTACCGCAAGAATACATGACCAGCTTACCAATCTCACTTATCCAACCATGAGTGATTTTAGGTGGTACAAAGATGTATTTTTATCTCGAGTCATGCTTAGGGATGATAGTAATAAACCATTTTAGAAAGAAAAATTTATTAATGGTCTACTAAACCTTTTTGCCCATAAAATCAGAGATACTCGTAGTAAAGCCACAAATTACATTTGTCACGCCCCAAAATCTTAAATACATGAACTCCTGTCTTGTATTAAAGTCTGGCATGACTTTCTTTACACAACCACAACTTTACAAAGAAAAATAATCAACTAAAGGAGTAGATGTAAACCACCCTCTAATAATTAAATCGATACAACTAAAATAGCAATCAACCTTGTCATAATTAATCCATGATAACTGGACAAAATGAACTAAAGCTCAAAATATATCGTCATTCTTATTACAATACGAAATTTGAACTGAACCAAAGAATACGAAAAGTTAACCAAAATCCATCACCATCATGTGATCCCATCACGTTCCTACTCAACGTGTACCTGAAATGTGATAATGGGGTTAGCTCACAAGCTCAGCAATAAATGCTAAATACAATCATCATTCAACAAATTAACCTCACCTTGTATTCCCGTATATATAAGCAACTTAAATAAGTTTATTTTTCAAATGTGTAAAACCCAGTTAAATATATATTCAAATAAATAATCATCATTTATTTTTAATAAATCTGCATATCTCACATGAGCCCCTGGCTCCCGTCCAATAAAATGGTGTGAATCGTATAGTCTCTGACTACCAAAATCACACGTGTGACTGGATTGTACGTCTACTCCCCAGATGATCCCTGATCACATCCACACAATAAGAGCTTATTAGACCCATGGCCATAACAAAAGGGTAGTGCACT
>JAOTQH010277110.1:0-10388 GCA_025631255.1 Cornus kousa
ATATCCCTCGGACTCGGGTCCGGACCTGATCAACCCGCGTCCCGGATCCGAGGGGTATCACAGACACCACATCCCATTCTATCAAAACCCGTCACTTCCAAATGACAACCTCAATGCTAAATGATGATATTAGATCACCCATTCTACCCTTACCTTTCAAGGTGACACTCCCTCAAACACCATGCACACAAGACCCATGACCTTAGTCACAGCAACCCACTGACCTTCCAAAGAAAAAGATACCTATATGGCAACTCCGCCCTCACTGGCTCTAAAGACTAAGCCATTCACAATCACCTCAACTAGCGCACAATCACATCATATATCTGACAGCACATAACAAATAACTCACAATTCCCAATCCTTCCTTAAACCATACCTTAAACTATTCTGCTCATCAGCACTAATCATCACATCATAACACATTTATTATCACTCATTTCAAACACCAGTTCAAACCTATCATCCCACCGAATCATCAAGCCATTACCATGCAATTCTTCCTCTAACATCCTCAAGATAACACCATTACAATAAGAGAATAAGCATCGCTCTCGATACTCCCCCATAACAGCCACAATTGACCACTAGAAAAGAACCTCCATACGGCAATGCCATGCCAACAGATCCTTAAAACAAAAATGAGCATAAAACTGAGAATGCTCAATACCCAACTGTCTCCTTAAAACCATCAACGATGCCATTAATCATTAATGCTTAACCGACAACTCAAACCACTCTTACTAAGACAATCTGCATGACTAAATAATAAAACTTCACGCCCTAGGTTCAACATTGATCATTATCTCTACTCTGCACTATTCCTCAGAACACCCTTGGCCCCGACAAAAGTCAAATAGGGCTATTAACTAAACCTATGGGATCACCCTCATCCCAATCATTCCAATCAACATTTTATCTCTTTGGATCCTCAAACAACCAGCACAATCTCCTCATATTCTAGACACAACATGAAATTCAACTCTAATCCACAACTTTAAATTTTAAAAACACAATCCATTTGATATACAATACCTACCTTCTTTCACTTTGTCCATAAATGACCTAGTACTCCAACGACCCCATACTACCTGCCTAATCGTGCAACCCTGTACTACACAACTAAAACTGGCCATTATACACCACCTCGAGACTCTTAATAACTGTGCCAACTCACCACCCTACTCATCGCCTGAGCCATGCAATCAACTCTCCAAGAGTCGATTACTCGTAACACACTCCTGTAGTTTCCCAAAATGTGAATCACCTCTCAACCAACCGTAACCAACACACCTTCTTAGACTATACCAGAACACTTGTGATACACATTTACATCCCAAAGACTACATTCGTGACTCAAACAACCTTTGTCACATTTACCACGACTGGTTCGGAAAAAACCTTCGCATCAAATCGTAACCCAAGTCACAAACCTTAACCTCCTAAGGTCATACCTTCTTTTTTTTTTTCCCTCAAAACCCTCACTCACACACCAGACCTCCACGGTATCAGGAACCCATTCACCGATGCATAAAACTTATACATAACAAAGACATTATGCCATGAAATATGAAGCCATTCTAAAGTCGTGTTCTAAGCACCACACAAAATGCAACAAGAAGATTAAAATGACTACACACCAAATAGCTCAATCCACGAGTTAGAAGTCCAAGCCACTCGTTCGATAAGAACCGAAACCCAAACAACCCTGGAGCAACCGAGCTCCTCGTCTACTCAGGTCAAAAACCTACACAACCATCTATATTGTGACAAGTACTCTACCACACTAGCAACCATCAAGCTTCCCAACCGTATATATATACATAAGAATATAGATATATATGCACACAAAATGAATAGAACCCACAATACCATGTTCATTACTTGTCACATTATCATGAAAGAAAATTGCACCAACTGTGCCTACTACTTACCATCATCATATATCACTTACTTTTCACCTTATCATGTATAACATACTTTCAAATACTTTTACATGCATGGCTATGTAACACAAATTTCAGCATTTAAATCACGTGAGCACTTAGCAAATAGGCTTGCCTTCAAAACTATAAACATATAAACAAGTAATGAGTAAGCATGCTTCATAAAATAGCAAGTACATAAACACAAACACGTAACCAATACAAGTCAACCCTCAACCCTAATAGGCAAACCACTATCCATTGTCCGAAAGGTATTTGAACCATCGCTTTGATACCAAGTTTGTAACGACCCTAAAATGATACCAATTATAAAAATAAAAAAAATAAAAAAATTGGTATGACCTCTACTAAAAAGGATCATACAACGTACAACCTGCTTAATTGCATAAAAATGCAATGACCTATCTTGGACCTTCAAAACTAATCTAACCTGTCCCAACACACAATGCAAATAATATAAAAAAATATTCCCAAAACAATAACATCAACAACCTCCTCTAAATAGCCTATCATCATCATCCCATTCATCCAGAACAAAGGAGTACCTGTCTTATACATAGTCACATGCTCACATACTAAAACTATAATCCAATTACATCAACTTACAGTCCATGAAGCAAAATTACAAAAACAATAGTTCATAAGTCTCTATACCGAATATAACAAACTAAGGTTTTACAAAAAAATAATTGGACTTAGATACAAAAATAGCAAAATGATCCTCTAATCCAAATTAGGCATATGGTGGAACGTCATCCGCCACATCTTTCCCATGTCCAGAAAAATGTTAAATAATAGGGTGAGTATAAAGCTCAGTAGGTGGTGTCTAAGACACACCTCTTATGACCCCATGAATCCAAACAATGAATAGAAATATAGAAAATGGGATCATGCTATGTCAGGAGAAAATACAACAAATTACAAGGCCAAAATGGACAATGTGATGCTATGGAATGTTATGCTATGTTATGTCGCTCACCATTTTCAAAATCACTTCCATTCTCCACTTTTCAAACCGTTAACATAACCCGTCCCTTGGTGACTCCTCGACAACACTAGAGAAAGATTGACTACTGTCCTTGACCCTTGGTAACCCCGCGGCGTCATTTAGGGCCCACATAGCTCAACCACGCTAGGGTAATTTTCCTAATTCCCTCTAGGTTACATTAATGCCACGGACCCTCGATACCCCCTCGGCGTCTGGATTATCTCAAAACCACTTATCAAAACTTTTTGTTTCCAAAGCCCCTTTTTCATTTTAAAACAATTCTTTCCCATTTTTTTGTTTTCTCTTTGCCTAATGCTATGTATAAATGCATCATGCTCTTCCATATCATGTCATGTCATGTCAATGTCCATTAGCATATATCCAATATAAACTCAATTCACATAGCATAATCTTACAAGAAATCCAAAGGAAATATCATGTTTTCTTATCATAAAGTTTGGCAAATTCTAAACATAATAGGCATAGAATATTTCAATTAAGCATGTTTTTCATATAAATCAATTACTACACAAAATCATGGATTCCATACACCACAATTAAATCATTTTAAAGGTAATCAACTCAAATTAAGCATGTTTGACAACAGATATTGAAAAAAAAATTCACAAAGGTACAAGAAATTGGGAATTAGAAACCCATACCCTGAAAAGGAATTTTACTCACTGAATCATCAAAGCCTCAAGCTCTCGGCCTCTTCTACAACTCTCAGCTCCTCTTCTGTAATTCTCTACTCTTCCTTTGTAACTCTCATCTCTCTCTGTATTTCCTCAAACTCTCAGTGTCTTCCTCTATTTTTCTTTCTTTATACTCACTCAGTGCACAAATATTTAGTTTATAATGGCCTCCACCGATCAAAATCTTAGTCAGCTCCACCATACAATTATACTGTGATGACCCAAATTTTATAAACCCGGTGAGTCAGTGATGACCAAAAGATGACCTGATAACGGATCAGAAATACGAAAGCAAAAGGAGATCAAAGCGAAAGAAAGGAAAGGTTCTGAGGCATGGACAAATGCTTGTCCAATGCCAAAGCACCTAGCGCTCATTCAGCACTCATCAGTGCTGAGCGCTCATTCGACACTCATCAAGGCTGAGCACCCGTTCGGCACTCATCAAGGCTGAGCACCCATTCGGCACTCATCAAGGCTGAGCACATGGTTAAGCGTTCGGACTTACATGGTCAGGCGTTCTAACAAAAGGGTCAAGTGTTCTAACTTATGACCAAGCGTTCTGACCTATGGTCAAATGTTCTGACTTGTATGGTCAGACGCTTTGACCTATATGGTCAGGCATTCTAACAAAAGGGCCAAGCATTCTGACCTATGGCCAAGCGTTCTAACTTATGGCCAAGCATTCTGACTTGCATAGTCAGACGCTCTGACCTACATAGTCAAGTGTTCTGACGGAAAATCCAAAGCGTTCTGACTTATGGCCAAGTGTTCTGACCGCTGAACGATGAAACAGAAAGCACAATTTGCCGAATGACAAAACAGAAACAAGAAATTAGCAGAATGATAAAACATAATGCAAGAAGTCAGCAGAACGACAAAATAGAATGCAAGGAATTAGCCGAACGACGAAACAGAATGCAAGTTTAAGGCAACCTAAAGGCTATACTTGCATTCCCAATGATCTGAAATAAGTTTTAAAAAAAATATTTGTGAACTTTTAAAACTTATGGCTCTTGGCCTCATGTTATACATACAAAATAAGCAGTGTCAAGTGTTCTTAGATACACATTACACATCAAGGAAGCCATCATAGCTTCTAAGATACCATACATCCATGATATACAAAAATATAACATCCAAAAGTAAAGCATGCTAAACAAGGGCATGACAATATACAAAAATGTTCCAAATTGCTCATAAGGGTGAGTAATCAAGTTACTCATAGGAAGAAGCATATGCGTATACCTTAAAGTTTCAATATCATTGCAAGATCAATATAGACGAATACAATGGATCATTCCATTTAACGTCTATGTTCAAGGTGTTCTAAAGGATCATCTTAAGCTAACTTAAATGATTCTTTAATAACACATATCAATATCAATGTACTTAACAATACCAATTCGCTAATAGCAAAAATTACAAGTTACAATTAAACATTGGTTATCAACTTGGAATTGAATGTGAAATCAATTAGTGAAAAACTTGGACATCAAATCTCGAAGTAAACCAACACCTAAAACGTTACTCTGGGCATTAACCCACTGGGAATAACACCCTAGTGCGCACTATAATATAGGGAGCTCTTTATCTCCTGTACTAGAGCCAAACTCTAGCCATGTCACTTGTAACAATGTCCCAAGAGAATCTAAAATCATAATCAAGTTCAAAATTCATACACTATAATTAAGGCATATAAACCACCTTCCATACACAAGTATTTTGAAACCACACAAACCATGTCTTAGGGTTCCAAGTCTAAAATGGCATACCAAAAAAAAAAAAACAAAACCCAAACCCTAAACTACAAGATATGGTCCAATGGAAACCAGATCGACATCAAAACACAATCCATGACCACAAAAACTTTTTAGGATTTACTCTGGGGGTTTTGCACCCAATGACCTATTGGAAACAAATTGCATAGCATCAATGGGCAAATACAACCTCAAATCCTCTATCTTCACCTAAACAACTTTCACCTTCAACTTTTGAAGAGATTTTTAAGGAACATCAAAAGCATTCTTATTCTTATGTGAATTCCTTTTAGCACGAAACTTTTTAGTTTTATTCAAATTATTTTGATTTCTAGCATAAAACCTATTATGTGCAAAGGAATTATAAGTATGAAATTTAGAAAAATAATTATCCCTTCTCTTCTTGTAGCAATAGTGCTGATTATGTCCAATTCTACCACAATAAGAACAATAAAGCACCTTGGACATATTCTTAGCATGCATAGGCTCAACAAAAAGCTTAGGATTAACAATAGGCACATTCAAATGCATAGGTTTAACAAAAACAGTTTGAACATTTTTACTAGATGAAGCCTCATTAAAACTTAATCCAGTTTTATGAGCTACATGCTTACCAACTCTAATCATCTTATCAAAGGTTAATCTACCCAGAAGTAAAATCAATTAATTTTTCTTGTGACTTTTTCAATTCAAACTCAAGAAAATTAAATTGGAAACAAGAGATTCTCTAGTAGAATTAACTTGACTTACCTCGCTCTCGAGAATTTTTATTTTACCTTGAAGATTCTGAATTTTAACTTTGTTCTCCTCAAGCAATTTTTATTTCTGTTTACTCCTTCTTCAAGGTATCATTCTCCTTTTTCATCAACTATTTCCTTAGACTGCTTCTGACTAGCTTTTAACATTGCCTTAAAAAATTTAAGCATATTATTTTCACTTGGTTCTTTATCAATTTTCTTATCATCCGAATCATAAGAACCAACCTTGCTCACTGTCCTAAATTTGGTAGAATCTCCTACACAAAAATAAGAATCATTAGGAGTATCATTATCAACATGAACAACAAAAGCAATAGAAACATCTTTCTTATTTTTCTTATATTTCAATTTAGAAGGATCTCCTTTAATATAATTTTTATTCTTTGTATTTTTAAGGAGTCTTTCGTATCTTTTAGATAAACAAGAAAGTTCTTCATCAGAAATTAAACTATCAAAACAAGATCCAATTCACCCTTATTCATAGGATTTTCCATAATGAACTTTTTGAAAACAAAAATAATTTTATTTTTCAAAAAAAACTTTCCACACGGATCAACTCAATATATAGAGGATTGCTCTGATACAAATTGTGAGTTGTGCAGCGGAATAGGATGTGGAAGTTTGTATTTAAAATAACCTAGAAGGGTGGTGAAAAGATTTTACTTTCTCCTTTAATCAATTTTTACTTATTTTTAATTTTATCAAAATAAAACTAAAATCAAACCCACAAAGCAAAAAATAAATTGCAAGTAAAGTAAATAAAGTTTGAGAAATGACACCAGGATTTTTAGCAAGGAAATCCCGATTGGCAGAAAAGTCTAATCGTTGTGGGAAATACCTCATGGATTATACAGTCCCGATTGGCAGAAAAGTCTAATCGTTGTGGGAAATACCTCATGGATTATACAGTTCAGAGCAAAATGATACACTATGTTTAAAGTAAAATATATTAAACTTTGACTCAAGCTCATACCCTATCATTCTACCAAAAACCAATCGCTGACAATCCCTGGCTTTGCGACTCCCCCGTCCAATAGCTCTTGATCTCAAGCTTACTTTTGATCTCTATAGAAGGATTCCTAGTAGATCAAACAATACTCACAAATGCTTTAACTCCTTCAAAGTATGATCGCTTCACCCTTTTTCTTTAAATTTGAATTTAGTAAAGAATAAATGAATTCTACTTTTTAGAATTTTTGAATCTTCAATTATGTTTCAATTCTGATGAGATTGAGAACAACACTCCTAAATCACTCTTGTGTTTATGTGTGTGTTCTTAAAAATAAAATCTGATTGATTTTCTAAATAAAAATCTCTCCCAAACAATTCTCTTAATTAGAAAAATGTATATTTTCAAGCCCTAAAAGTTGAAGTGAGGAAATATATATTTATAGACTTTTGAAAACCTACTTGAAAAACAAGTCAATTTCGTGCATAATCAATATGGTAAAAGTCTATGCACAGTAGGAACCAAAAACAAATCAGGAAACTAAGTTACCAAAATTGTTTGCAGATCTGAACCGGTTCAAGTTGGCCTGTAGCAAATTCTTGCAAACTAACTTTGACACTTGAATTTGTTCCAAGAAACTTGAACCAGTTTAAATAGATTCAAGTTGGGCAGAATGTTAACTTCCCAAAAACTCAATATTGAATCTCCTAAGTGTCCTCACACACTCTCTTACCTTTCTAAAGTGTTGTTCTCATTATCCTGGAGTGTATCGAAGTATGAGCACAATCCTTTCTTCAATTCCTCTTTCGATCTTGATTCTTGACAAATTGAAGTGAAAATTTACAACTCGATCAAACTTATTTTGACAACAAAATTTACCAATTACAAATTTGTATATCAGATGAGTAGACTTATCTTAAGATGATATAGTGGTCTATATAACATACTACTTTTCTTTTCAAAAATTTGTGGCCAAATCCACAATTTGTGCATCTAAAGCATTTTATAAATAACATATAGTACATGCCACAACACGTCACTGTATATAACACATTTTTAATAGAGTGCCAACACTCTATATAATGACACCCTTCTCCATGCAAAAACGTCTAGGCGTTGTTTGGATTGAAGTTTAAAGAATAGTTTTGAAAAACAGATTTTAGAGAATGAAAATTGAAAATAGTTTTCAGATTTCTGAATTTGAAATTCTACTTGGTTAGAAACCAAAACAGTTTTCAGAAACCAAAAACTAAAATAACTGTTTAATTGTCTAAAAATCCTGCTTGGATTAAAGTTCAAAGAATCCGTTCCAAATTCACATTATTGGAAAAGTATGGACATCTCAAATTTACATTATTGGAAAAGCAAGCAATGCCCAGATAGCTCCATCCCATAGATAAATTGAACACTGATCTTGTAGTACCCCTAATTTTAAAAGGATAGTCTCGGTCCTTTAATTAATTGTTTTGTTGCATTTTTATTTATTTATTTGCTTAATTGCTTTATTTGTTTTTATTGTTGAATGGTTTTACCTTTAATTCTTTGTTTAATTAAGATTAATTGTATTGTTTGTTTTATTTTAAATTTCCTTAATTGCTTTATTTGCTTTAAGTTTTTAGTGGTTTAAATTTAATTTTTCTTTATTATACGCTTAAGTGGAAATTTAATTAACGGTTTTCATTAATTAATAATATTAGGGTTTTAGTATTTTTTTCATGGGCTAGCCAACATAATTAATTAGGTTTTCAGTCTAGGGTTTTCATTGAACTTAGGATTTGGAATTGCCTATAAATATTTAAGTTATATGTCTGCCTAGGGTTTTAGAACCCTGTTCACAACACAGTAAAGCAGAGCGACATAACAGAGAATTGAGAGAAAACAGAGCGAGGTTTAAGAGGAGAATAGAGAGGACCAAGGAGGTTGATTGTGGATTAGAGTCAGAGTAGTAGGAGGCTTAACGGTGTTCAGTAATTGCCGAAAACTTAGAGACTACGCTGGAATTTCATAACTGAAAACACAAGTAAGTTCTTTTCTCTCTCTCTCCCGTTGGCCTGTGTTCTGTGCATACCTAGATAGTATCTAGGGTTTTAATTGATCATTAACTGAATCTTACATGTTTATTATATGTTAAACTGATCATCTGTATGCGTTGAATTAACTTTGTTATAGTTCTTGCAAGTTTGGCTACAGTGTTTGTTTTTCTTAAGCATGTTTAATCAGTGAGTGTTCTAAGGTTTTTAATAATGCAAGCTGATTTAATAATGGTTTGGGATGATACTGGACACACTTAGGATTCTTAGGAACAGTTTTAAAAATAAACAGAAAGGTTGGAAGTGACCGGAGTTGAAGCAGATGGTCATAAACGGAGCTGGAACGGACCAGGGGTCTCAGAGAAGTGAAAAGCCGGCTCTGGGAAGCCAAGAGGCGGATCCCACCCCACAAGAGCCGGCTCCAAGATGGCATAGAGCCTGCTCTATGCATTAGGGAGCCTGCTCCCAAGTCCAGAGAGCAGGCTCTCTCCTGTTGCGCGTTCTGGAATTTTTTTTTTCGATACTGTTGAGCGTTTGGATTTTTCTGATTAGTTTAGGTATTTCACAAAGGGTTTAAATATTTTATTTTAGATGTTATTAAGATCTCTAATTTCATAAGTTATCCATTAAATTGATTTAATGAACAGTATGAAATAAAACTACTTTGCATGCTGATTAACGATTGGAGGGAAATAGTCGCTTATTTAATTTAGCGATTTAACGGATTATAACATGAGTTTAAATCTTGTTTTAAGTGCACAGTAGGGTTATTTATTTATCAAAATTAACCTATGCATGCTCTAGATTTTAAATTGCTAAAATATTAGTTTTTCTGTATTTACACGAGTTAAGGATTGGAATTAATTGCTGAGATATTATATATTATTTTGCAATTATCTGGATTTTGGTGTTGGGATTGTAGTTCCTGAACTGCTATTTATGATTCTGTAGTTACATGGTTTTGGACGTAAATTGTTGAATTGTTACATAGTTTCTATAATTTACATGGAAGTTAGCTTGGCTGTTTAATTGAGGAATTACTAGCTTATATTCTGTCAATTACGTGGATTTATGTGTGAAATTTTAATTACTGAATTAATATATTAAATTCTATCAATTATCTGGATATTGTGGTTCGTATGCACCGATATGGGACGGTGGCATATTGGGGATGGTTTAGTTCAAGACGCTAAGACCTACCCTATCGGAATAAGGGAACGGATTGTAAACATTGAATCCTACTTATATTTAGGTCAGATCAACTG
>JAOTQH010277131.1:0-10388 GCA_025631255.1 Cornus kousa
TTTGGGACAAAGACACCCCCTCAAGTTTGATACAGTAACCAAAGACACCCCAATGGTAATGAGTTGACATTTCTGCCTTTTGACTTTTATATTGACCATGAAATAACATTTCTGCCCTCATATACCCGTTCCAATTTCTTTCTCTCTCCTCTGTTCTCTCTTCTGCCACCCCAACACCAACACACACATACATATATACACAGACACACACACACACACATATATATATATACACATAAACGAATACGTATAAAGAGAGAAAGAGGGAGAATGTGTGAGAGTCTGAAGAGCGAATACCAGTTGTGCTAAGAGATCAGCCGCTAACGATTCGGCGTCGTCTACTGCTGCTTCTTTCATGTCTCCGGCGACTCCTTCGCCTGTAAATCCATCGATAAACGTGAACTTTCCAATCAGACCGACCGCGATTGCCTCGAAAACGAGCCTAAGATTTTGCAGCTCCTGAGCGCAAACCATAACATTCTCCAAATATACAAGGTGTTCGAGGACGAGAACTATCTCCACATCATCACTGATCTTTGCGATTCCTCCAATCTCTACGATCGTATCTCGAAGTGCACATTTTCCGAGCCAGAGGCAGCTTCGATTGTGAAGTCCTTGATCGGCGCAATCGCGTACTATCACCGGTTGGGGATCACTCACCGTGATATCAAGCCGAACAACGTGTTGTTCGATTCTCGGAACCAACTGAAGCTCGCAGATTTCGGATCCGCGGAGTGGTTCGGAGTCGACGAGGATCGGACGATAAGCGGAATCGTCGGGACGCCGTACTATGTTGCGCCGGAGGTGTTGTCCGGGAGGGACTACAATGAGAAGATTGATGTGTGGAGTGCATGTGTGATTTTGTATATAATGCTGGCCGGATTCCCGCCGTTTTACGGTGATCCTCCGGCGGAGACGTTCCAGGCAGTGTTGCACGCCAATCTCTGGTTTCCGACTAAGTCTTTTAGGTCAGTTTCGCCAGAAGTGAAAGATCTATTGAAAAAGATGTTGTGCAAGGATGTTTCGAGGAGATTTTCAGCTGAGCAAGTTCTGAGTAAATGATTCTTCTTCAATGGTGTGTTTTTTGCTTTTTGTTTATTGATTTTCTAGGATCTTAGAAATTTTAGTTTCTTTTTCTCCTCAAAGGTTCAGAAATTTTAATTTCATTCATTCAACTCTCCTGTTTGGTTACCGAGAAAAGGGCAGAGGTCAAAATTTACAGTTTTATTTGCTTTTTTTATGTTTGGTTTTCAAAATAAATGGTCCAAATTTGTTTTTGGTTCATCTGAGTTTCTTTTTTCATTTAAGTCCATCCCCTCTTTATTTGGTTGCTGAGAAAGTGAAGGAAACGGGAAGAATCCAAATTTCCAGCTACACCTTACTTTTTGTCTTTTGTTACTTTGACTTGTAGTAATCGAAATTTATATGGGTCTATAAGTTGGTTGGAGATTTAGGCGTTTGTGAACTGTGTCTTTGTTTTCCTCCATTTTCTCACTTACCAAACAGAGTAGTTCTGATATTGGTTTGTTCAATTAATGCAGGACATCCATGGATAATCAATGGAGGAGAGACTCGATCAATGACGGATCTGAGCTGAAAAATAAGTAAAACTACCTTGAGACTTTGCTGTAGATAGACCCACCAGCCATCGTTGGTGTGGGTCCAAGAAGCCCAAGGTGGTTCCGGGCATAATTTGAGAGAGAAATACAGAGAGGGGTAGAGAGAGAGTCCTTTCCCCCCTTTTTGGGTTTTGTGTAAATCTCTGTGGAGATAATGTGAGACTGTAAAAAAAGTATGCATATGCGAGAGAGAGTGAGCGATAAATAAAAGTTTAGTAGTAGTGTATGTATATCAGTATATGTAATGGTGTAATGTAAGAGGCTGAGAATCTCAATCCCTCCTCTCTCTTTGCAAACCTTTTTCCTTTGTGTTTTTTTAGTTATGAAGGATGAGGAAGTGAAGATGTTTGTGTAGTGGTCGATGATGAATCAAAAACTTTTCTGTTTTTTTTTGGCTTAATATGGTTGTGCAAAATCAATTTTGATGCCGTCTTTTGATTATATGTGCATCTTTGCTTTTCATTTTTGATGTAGACATGGCGGCATGTTATTAGAAGCACGGGCAGTTACGGCATTAATACCAATCTAATAACAATATTAAACACTACTCCAAGAACAAGGGCATTTTAGTACTTTAAAGTCGAAAGCCAAACTTTTTACTCCTTTATTTACATATAAAAAAAAAAATCTCAAAAAAATAAAGACATTTTAGTACTTTAAACCATAAGAGAGTTTATTGCAATTTTTCCTTAATTTAAAGTTATTTGCTTTAACATTGTCTACTTAAAAAAGTTCAATTTCACGTACATTTTTGTCTTTAGCGTCACTGGGTATGTCACTTTTCTTTTTTATTTGGTGGTTACCGGTTCCCTTTATTATTTTTTTCCTATTGCACTCAAATTTTATGCCTTAATTGATCTTAGGTGAAAAGACTAGGAACCTTAAAAATGAAATAGTAGTAAAAGATAATTACTTAAAATAAAATATGATATGGTCGAACTTGTTAGAACTAACAATCACTTTGCTTGTCCGGAACAAACACAAAAGAAATAAATTTTTTTTTTTTTTTCACCAACAAACAGATTAAGTCAGAAGAAAAAAAAACAATCAGAGAAAAAAACATTTAACAATCACGGGAGCCATATGCTCCACTCCAAATTATCACATTTGGCCTTAAGAACCTTGCTACTCAAAATATGAACATCACAAAGAAAACCCAACACAAAGGTAAAGAAGGAAATAAATATCAAGAAAATAAATACTGTAATAAATAAATAAATAAATGTTAAAAGAAATTACTGCTACAGTACATAGATTTTATCTACCAAACATATTTTGATCTTAGTTTTGTCGTGTTAGCAAATTTCAAGGTAAAGGACCATCAAATTTCAAGAGGACTATCAAAAAGCACATTGTTTCAGGAAAGCCCCCATGTGATTGATCGATCAGTGGAATATCATATCAATCCATGTGATCTTTGACCAACATCTTCTTACTCGACCTAATTTGATAAGTCCTCTGTCTTTTTTTACCTAAATGGTGGGACCACATTTGAGTAAACAATTAATAAAAACTATTGAATTAAATAATTCATCGCAACTCTTCCACGCGAGTATTACCGTCTCATTGCACGAATGTTCCAATCTCATTTATACTGAGGGTGTATATGGATCCGAATTCCCTTTCCTAACTTTTCTTCACATCAATTTTGTCATTTTTATTGTCACTTAAAAAAAAAAAAAAAAAAAAAACAGTACATGAAATTTTTGACTACTTGTTGAATTTATTTATTTATTTTGTTGAAATAATTGAATTTTTTTCCTTGCTCAAAAATCTTCGACCTTCTTTCACTTCGTCCCTAAGAATAAAATTAAGATAAAAACTAATTACGTTTTTATCTTAATTTTTTATTATTCTCAAAGGAGAAGACTAGCACCATAAACCTCACTATTTTTTTAAATTATATGTTTGATATTTTTTAGACGACTAAATATAGGCAAAACAATTTACCACCATTCAAAATTGTGCATTTCGTATAGCGTAGATTTGTAAAATACTACCTAAATATATATACAGGAGAGGAATTTGATTTTCAATTATTGTGTCTTCTTGGTTGTAACTTTCTTAAATGTGCATTTTTTTCTCTTTCAAACCCAAGGATTCAAGGAATCCATCTTTGAAATTTCATGGAGGAATAAAAGCATATTCCTAGGTTTATGCCATATATATATATATATATTTATGGACCAAGCATTGGTCTTACTTCTTTTCTTTTCTATCAAGCTTAATAAGTCTAGAGAATATGGATTGTCAATGCACATATTTCAAAGCTTTTGCATGTTTTTCAAACCGTAACTTCGGGATGAAAAAAAGTTAGATAAGTGGAATATCAAATCAATTACTATGTGCAATTAAGTTGACTTAATAAATATTTCTTGGGTAATTTTTTAAGTATGATTCACAGTATCAGTTACGGTGATATATAAATTACGGTACAACTATATCGGATAAAGTTAATATAAATTAGTCGACATTGAACTTTAAAACCAAAAAATAAAAATAAAAATCGCGCATCATACGGCGAACCATATTCCCAAATTTCATGTGACCTACAATAATTAGAATAAAAAACTTATTTATCCTTTATTCACATTAACTCTAGTCATTAGGTAATTTGCATTTAACTTCCCTTTAATTTATGACATTTTGTAATAAATTTCTTTTTTCTCTCATAAAAATAATATAACAATATATCATATTAAATATATTCTCAAGATTTTTTATTATTTTTTTTTATAATTAAATGATGCATGTAAAATTGGAGATGTTCTTGTGACTGAATTATGGAATATTGTAAGAGATTGAATACCTTATCCTAAAAATAATATATATATATATATATATATATATATATATATATAGACACACACACACACATGCACAAAAATACAAAGGGGAGTTCTTTGTATTTTCTCCTCGTCGTCGTAGGAGTTTCTCCTCCTCGTCGGAGTTCTCTATTAATCAGGGTTGCTGTCTTTCCTTTTCTCGTCGTTATGTTGATGGCTGCATGGGGTTTTGGCTGTTCGTCCATGTCTTTTCCTTTTGATCCGGGTATTTGGGTGTGTTTTCTGAATCTATGTGTGCCTTCCTTTTGCTTATCTGGGTTGGGTTTTTGTTTTTGGCTATGGTTTCTGGCGTTTGAGTGGCTCTGGTTGTTCATTTGTCCGTGCGATCACTATTTGGGAGAGTCATTTTGGTTCTTGTGATGTGTTGTTGGTCTATTGGTCCTGCGCGCCGACGTTTATGTCCCGTTTCCAGTTGGTGCGCGTGGGATGTGCTGTTCAAGCAGTTTGGTTGCTCCTTTCCCGTGCTTTGCGCCAGGTTGCCTCTCTTCTGGCCTCCACTGACTCTGGGTCATGGGTTCTTATTGCCGGTCTGTTTTGTAAGGCCTTGCCTTTTTAAGTGTGTGTGGTGTTTTGTTGATCTTGTTGTGGTTCTTCCTTTTGGTGGTTCGCCAGCGGTGGGTTTGCTTGCTGGTTGTGCAAACCTGGCCCTCTGTGTGGCGGCAGACAACTTGGGGTTACAATTTTTCCATTGCTTCGCTAGTCTTGCTGTTGTTTTGTTGATCAGCTGGCCGCTTTTAATCTTCAGGTGCCGGTGTGTCATCCTGCGTTGGTTCTACAATGGCTGTCAATGGCCGGTCTTGGTTTTGCTGGGTGTGGCGCTGCTGTTTTGCCACGTTGCTCTAGTCCACTTCTGCCCCACGTTTTTGCTGTTATGTGGCTGTTGATGTAGTTTGTGGATGTGGCTATATGTCCTGTTTTGTTTTGTGTGGTCCGGCTTGTTCCTTGTTTGTGGCTCTGTCTTATGTCTCTTGCTTGGTGTTTGTGTTTCTTGTTTGTGATGTAGATGCCGTAGGGCTTTGTCTTTGCCTCAAAAAAAAAAAAAAAACCCACTTGTTTAAATTGCAATGCATAAGGTCCCACAAAACACTATGTGCCTGTAAGCTTTGATGTCGCACTACATGCATGCCTTTGAGGTTTGAGAATAGAGATTGCCAATGCACATATTTCAAAACTTTGGCATGTTTTTCAAACCATAACTTGGGGATGAGAAAAAAAGTTACTCCTTCTGTCTCACTTTAATTGTCGCTTTTGAAAATCGTTTATAAGTTACTGTTTTTGAAGACGACAATTAAAGTGTGACGGAAATAGTAAATAAGTGGTTCCTTAGATTTTTTTTTAATCATAGTTTGGAGTATTAGTTACGGTCGCGGTGTAATGAATTCGGACAAAATTAATATAAATTGATCGATACAAATCGCGTATCGAATATGAAAAAGAATCACGCATCTACCGATACGACGGACCATGTTTCCAAATTTCATGTGACCTAAAATAATTAGAATAAAAAACTTCTTTATTCTTTTTCACATTGACTCAAGTCATTCTCTAAATAATGTAATTTGCATTTAACTTCCCTTTAAGTTGTAACATTTGCAATAAATCTCTCTTTAGTTTTTCTCTTAAAAAAATAATATAACAATATATCATATTAAATATATTATTAAAAAAAATTATAATTAAATAATGCATGTAAAATGAGAGAATTGTACGTGCTCAAGATAGTGAATTATGAGATATTGGATGTCATTATCCTAAATACACACACACATCAACTGCTTAACCCACCTGTTTAAATTGCAATGAATAAGGTCCCACCCACGTGGTGCACCAGTAGTCCTAATTATAGTGGGATAATAACTTCTCATAAAGGAATTGTTTATAACCTTTCTGATGTCACACTACATGCCTTTGAGGCTTAACTCTTAAGTAGTGTCTCTTTGAAATTTGTTTTGCTTACAGTGTAAATCTGAGCAGTTGTTGGACCCACAGAGGTTGGCATTTTGTTTGGCTAAGGACACACGTCCTAGTTTTAAGAGTTGGGACCCAAAAATTAAGGGGAACCTTTAGTGAAAGAAATTGGAATGTAATTGTTTGCTAATTAATAACAATACATAAGGTCAACTTGGTTTTGTTCCTAACCACTTGTTTAATGGGCTTTCAATTTTTTAATCATGTTGTAAGGGTCCCACTTGACCCAATTATTGTGGAATTTGGATATGATTTAAATCATGTTAAAAGGTTCAATAATTTGAATAATTCAAGTAGCTTCATGTTGATTTTCCAGTGATTAGGGTTACATTTGAAGATGAGGAAAGATGATGGAGCTTTTCCTTATATATTTTTCTCCTTGTACATTCAACCTTGATTACAAAAGGTTGAATTCTTAATAAAAGGGTATAATAGTGGATCACTTAATAACTCAAGGTGTGCCTTTCAACCTTGATTGAGTTTAACTTTAGGATTTTGACAGACATTATTAGAATTATTACACTAAATATTTATCTTCCTTTAGATAAACTTGAGAGAAAAAGAAAAAGAAAAAAAAACATTAATTAAGAGAGAGAAAAAATAAAATGATAATAATAATCTCTACTTATGTTTATATTATGAAGGAAATGATAGTATTTTTGTTTGAAAAAAAAAAAAAAAAAATAGGAATAACAAGCAATTACTATTGTTCTGTTTTTTAAGATAGGACTTAGTTTTGTTTGGATTGAGTGATATTTGAATAACTATTATTGAAGGGAAAAGAAAGGATTGAGAGGGAGCTGGAATATAACACGTGCTATCCTTTCAAGATTGAGAAGATTTGTAGAAAAATGGCAGTGAATATTTTTATAATTTCAAAATTATCATCTTATAACATTTTATAAAAAGATTAAGGTAGTAATTTAGTTCTTACTATCCTCTCATTTCATTTTTTTTTTTTTTTTTTTTTTTTTTTATAGTTAATATTAACCTTTCTTTACTTTTTGTTTCCTGCTCATCCAAATAACATGTTTGTTCTTTTATTTGTTGAGATTACTTTTGGAATTATGAAATCATTACTTATTTACTATCATTTCTCTCTAATTTTTTTTTTTTTTTTTTTTTGAAAGAATAGCTTATGAGAGATTTAGAAGGATAACTATCCCTTTAAATCTCTCCCAATTCCTTATTTTCTTTCCACTTAAACATCCCAAACACACTTTAAACTATTGTTTCTTTTCTTTGTTATCCTTATTCAAATGGAGCCTTTAAGTGTAATTTTTCTTTTACTCTAGGGATGAAATTATTTTTATAAAAAATGAAAAAAAAATTGTTTAAGAAAAATAAAATATGAAAACTCTATCCTAATAATAATAATAATAATAATTTTAAATTAAAAATTTTAGCTTCATTGTAACCTTCACCTAGGGCTGCAACTCGGGCAGGGCCGACCCGAAATAACCCAATGCCCGTCCGAAATTTTGTGGGCTTGAACAATGTTTTTTTAATTTCAGTTTGGGCTTGAGCTATATATTTTGAGCTCGAATTCAGTTCGGGTTGGGCTTGGGTTGATATGGATGAAGCCCGAAACCCAACCCGAGTTCGAAAATATTATACTTAAGTCATAAGAGTGTAGTTATAAAGTTGGTAGTGTGCTTATGATTTATGTTTAAACTTTTAAGTTCAAGTTATGGGTGCAACATTAATTGATTTATTTTTTACACAAATTCTTCTAAGGTGGACTTAGTGTCGGCTCGGGCTTGAGCTGAAATACCTTCACCCAAACAAGGGCAATACGATTAGGATCTCAATTGACAAACTTATCAATTAACATAACAAATGCTCCATTTCTTCACCAATGTAGGGACCTATTTTGTATCCCTAACTTCACTTCTTACGCTACTTGTACTTGAAATTATTATTTTGTGATGATTTAATTTATTTTTATTTTGATAAATTTAATTTAAGTAGAATTGGATAAAAGAGTTAGTTAAACTTATTCATCTATGCGCCCCAAGACCAATTATTAGGTTTGTATTGGTATGATTAGGGTGAAGTGTTCCAAATCACGTGCCTTGTATGATGGATTGTATGTACAAGTGAAAAAATCTTCAAATTATTTTAAATGTCTCACTTCATGAAAATGACCCGATAACTAAAAAGAAGGTGGACAAATTACAAAACGTCAACTTTGGCCTAGCGTTATTTTTCTTTAGATGTCATTTTATTAAGTTACCAAAGATCTTGGAAAATATTGGCGTAGGGATTGTGCTGAAAATGAAAATGAAACTCTGAGAAAATGAGCAATAATTTGAAAGAAAGTGGATTGTGATGGGTGCCCCGGTAAGTAAGTAAAGTTCGAAAACGAACCTACATGTGATGGGTGCCCCACCTAAGTTAAGTTCGAAGACGAACTTACACTAAATGTGGACCATCTTGGTGATCATGGACAACTAAAAGTACTGATTTGTCAACATAATTTAAATACAGTTCTTGAATTTGTGTGAATTTGATGATTAGAACGGTTAAATCCAACAATTGGACTATTGTTGCTAGAAGCATATCAGGATTAATGATGTAAACGCAATCAAAATGCTTAAACCATCACTCGCCCTCAATTTAACAAGAAGCAAAACAGACTTTGTCATAGAAATGCGTCCTTCAATATATATTAAACCTATAGAATATAATTAGGAAAATAATAAAAAAGAAAAAAAAAAAACTTGTTGCCTATGAGAGTTTTGATTGGATACAGAAAAAATGGAAGAGAGATATATCTCCACGTAGAGTATGACTCTTTCGATTAATGCCAATTAATTAATAGTATTAAAAGTACATCAAATCACGTACTCAAAATTCAATTGTTCGTATTTTGAGGATGTGTGGAATGCAAAAGCAAGGCATGAATTGACAATGAGTTAATAGTTGGTGCTAAGAGGAGACTTTTGTTAAAATAATTAGAAAAAAGTGGTACTTAATTAAATGATTCTGTCTAAGGTTGTAATTCAATTCAAAGATGCATGCATGGCATTAGAGAAGTGGTATACAGGTCATATATATACACCAATATTTGAAAAGTATTAAGCACTTAATTATTGGTACGATTTCGTCTCATTTGAACTTAATTAATTAATTTGCTTGTTGCACATAATATATAAGGAGTATTTAATATCAACAAAAAATTGCTTGTTGCACATAATATATATAATATTAAAGTCAACAAAAAAATATGTTACTGATAGTGGTGTGTGTATAATAATCAATTTTCGTACAAAGTTTAATCTATTTTACATAATTATAATATCAATTGACTTAATTTAGGTAGAAGTAATTCCCGTACAAAGTTTAATATATTTTCCATAATTATTATATCACTTGACTTAATTCAACAGCACCTAATAAGTTTCACAATTGTAAAAGGTTCTTTATTGGAGGACTAAGTGAGATGTAATAAATAAAGATATCAAATATAAATATGAGAGATCTAAAGATTATATGAACAAAGGAGGAGAAATAGATTAGCCAATGCGATATATTTACAGTGTATGTACGAATCTGGGCCTTTGTGATAGACCTTTGTTCTCAAGGGTGTTTATGTCTTGTATTTATTTTACTGTGCCCTTAATGCCTGCCATATATGGTGCATTGGTGCATGTATTAATACAACGTATTTATAGTCTAGGTAATTCCCTGGGTGTTCCACCAAGTTGGTTTTTTACCTGGCATCTAGGGTCATAGGTTATGTCTCATTTTGTCATGCCTTAGTGTGGCGTGGCATGTTAAATTTCTAATACAGGTATTAACTACTTTTGTTGGACAACAACGGAGGTAGTTGAAGCACGTGCTCGCCATTCTTTCACACTATTCTTTTGGCACAACATGTGTTCTCCATCCATTTGACCAGGCCTAGTACAAAATAATTATTATTATTATTATTTTTTTTTTGGGGGGGGGG
>JAOTQH010277142.1:0-10387 GCA_025631255.1 Cornus kousa
TGTAAACTCATTTTGAAAACTAATGAGTACACGTAAGTCGTGACAGTAATAGTATGCCATGGTGACATGTAGTCATCATGGTTAATTCTAATTGGGCCAAAGGAATATATATATATATATATATATATATATACACACACACACACACTGTGTGTGTTCACACACACGGAATTTAAAAAGTTCTAATTAATCCTAGAGATCAAGCAAGAAAAAACAGAGATTTAAAGTCGTCTTTTTCTCCATTCACCACCAAATTGAGCTTAAGACAACAATGTTGTGTTTCTATTGCTCATCTGGTGTCCCAGGAAGACATAACGATGGAAAGAACAGACAATGCAAGAAGCCAGAGAAATGAGAGAGAAGACTATGTTACAAATGATATTCCAGATTCCAAAATCCCATTGTTCGACTCCATTAAAGAAATGATAGATGGACTGCCTCCTGTGTCAAATGATTGTTGTATCCATAGAGTTTCCAAGAGTATTCGAGAAACAAACGAACATGCCTACACACCTCGGGATTTCTAGCGGTCCATTTCATCGTGCCAAAGAACACTTGCAAAGCATGGAAGAGAGCTGTATAAGAGTGGTAAAGGACTGGGAAAAGAGAGCTCGCATTTCTTATGCAGAAAACATTAAGCTTATCAGAATTTGTGTACAAAGAGACATGATCTTACTTGAAAATCAGCTTCCATTCTTTGTCCTCGAGGGTCTCTTCAACCTAGACTTCCCTCCCGAACGAAGACCTATTAGCAAGTACATTTATGAACGGAACCATGGAACTGTCATTTTCAAGTTATGAAGTAAAGCATTTAGTTGATTTGATGAGGTAATGTCACTAACCGTCATTTTTAAGGTCAGTGCATGTAGATCAAGTCAAATATGTGCATGTACGGAATGCAACAGGGCTTTAGGAGGAAGGAATGCAGTTGAAGAAGGGCTCAAGTAGTCGCCATGCAGTGGCAGCTCTCTTTAGTAGCCTCACCAAGGAAGTGACGTTGTGGACTCCGAACTATTTCTTTTATGGTATAACTGAAAAACTGAATGAATATTGTAGGGATCTGTGGCGCACATGGATGGAGAACAACACTTGAACATGATTATTTCAGCACTCCGTGGAAAATTGCTTCGACCATTGCTGCAGTTATCCTGCTTGGACTTACTCTTATAAAAACTATACGTTTAACTGAAGATTTGAGCAGGTTAAGCTAAGCCATATTACACTTTAAAAACATGTTTAGGTAGCAAACTCGAAATTCAAAGAAAGTTGGATCAAATAAAGGAAATTATAAGAAAAAATACTCAGAAATTAATCCCTTGAACAACTATTTAGCAGCAGTAAAAAATAAAACAAAAATAAAAATGCGAAGCGCCAAAAATTGATATAGGCATAAAAACCTGCGGGAGGAAGTGTTTTAATTGATCAGCAAGAATGATAGGGGTAGTGGGGAGGGGGGTGTGAAGGCTCGAAGCCGGGTTCTCCCCTTGGAGCAACCCTACTGCTTGGGCTACGAAAGTGTTTGCGTTTTATGTAGACAATTGCTGTTCATAATTCTCCCGACTGATTAGTCTCTCCTGACATGCTGCTGCCCACCTTGCCAGAATACAAAAGTGAAAGATGCTACCAATGCAACCAAGTAACCAGCTATAGCTCCAAAAGTAATGCAGATAGGCCATTCCTACAAATGAAGTTTAAATAGATTAGGGCATCAGAATAGGACAACAACTATCAAACATTTTATTTATAAACTCAATTTTTAATAAGAATATGATATAAATAGTCTAAAGAAAGTATTACAAAATTATAGGTCAGTATTATAAAAAGATAAAATAAAGCGATCATGTAGAAAAGAAAAAAGAAACTCAGGACAGTAGAATGACGAGGCACGTAGTGTTGCGCTGTTTTTTATGGGCACATTCACATACGGACAATCCCAAATCTTCTATGTCAGAAGTCGCCCAAAAAACAGTATGTCAAATAAAATATGAAAGTGTTGTAGGTGTATGGTAGGCATAAGATAGAAGTGAAAAATTGATCATATATAACGATTCGGTTTATTCCTCATCCGGAATGGATTTTCACAGAGTCACGCCGACCACTCTGTTGGTATTTCAATGCTTTTCTCATGATGATACTATTGTTGTATGCGGACGACATTGTGCTCAACGGGAACACACCCATTATTGATCTCATCCTTTATCCCCACTCTTGGTAAAGAGTTTGAGACAAAGGATCTCGGTCCTCTTAATTACTTTCTTGGCCTTGAGGTGTCCCCTTTGCGCTCTGGTCTACATCTCCATTAGACTCGATACAGTATTGATCTCTTACACAGCAGTTCTATAACTGAGTGCAAACCATGTAGAACCCCTTGGAGTGTTATTCACAGCTCTCTGCCCTAGAGGGTGATCCCCTTTCAGACCCTACTGAGTATCGCCACTTGGTTGGATCTCTTCAATACCTGACTCTAACCAGTCCAGACATTACGTTTCGCGGTTCATCATGTTGTTCAGTTCATGAGTGCTCCTCGGAACACTCATCTTGTTGCAGTTAAGCGCATTCTGCGCCATGGCACTTTGGATCTTGGATTGGTCTTTCGCCCTTCCAATGGTTCTTTAGGTCTTCATGCCTTCTCTGATGCTGATTGGATTAGTTGTCCTGAAGCTCAACATTCCACTTCTAGCTACTGTATTTTATTGGGGCCAAGTCTTATTTCTTGGAGTGCTAAGAAACATCATATTCTCGTTTGTAACATCTCTCATCCTACCCAGACACAATATTGTCTACTTTTGCCTCCCTCGGACCAGAGACTTCCTAGAAGGTCACTCATCCTGGTACTACTCTAGAGTAAGCATGCTTAACTTTGGAGTTCTGAATTCTGATAGGTTCACGGCCATTACTTCTTAGGAGGTCACCCATCCTGGTACTACTCCAGAGTAAGCACGCTTAACTTTGGATTTCTGATAGGTTCCGGGCCATCATCGCTTTAAAACGCATTATATCATAGAAGGGTGTTGAACCTACATAAGCTTTAAAATGTGTTGCGCCATAGAAGGGTGTTGAACCTATATATAGCACTTACCCTTTCCACACCCAAGCGATGTGAGATTGTGCACCTGCAACTCGCCCAGTGTAGTAGCCTGCCAGTGCCTCGCACCCACCCACGCACACCCACCCACATAGGTTGCCACAATCACCCCCCTTTTGGGGCCCAACGTCCCCTCCAATACCATTTGTAACAGCTCTCACACTACCCAGACACAATATTGTCCCCCGGACCAGAGACTTCCTAGGAGGTCACCCATCCTGGTACTACTTTAGAATAAGCACGCTTAACTTTGGAGTTCTGATAGGTTCACGGTCATCACAACTTTAAAATGCGTTTGTGTCATAAAAGGGTGTTGAACCTACATATAACACTTACCCTTTCCACACCCAGGCGATGTGAGATTGAGCACCTGTAACTTATCCAGTGTGGTAGCCTGCCAGCGCCTCGCACCCGCCCAAGCACATCCACCCACATAGGTCGCCATATCATTCGAGTCCCAAGTCCGAGTGTTGTTCACTCGCTCAAGTCTGTGTAGAGACCGTTTGGATATGGCACCTTCTACGTGAGCTTCATGTGCCTCTCTCCACACTAGTCACGCTCTACTGTGACGACCTCAACACTACTAACATGGCATCCAATCCTCTCTTCCATGCTTGTACCAAGCATATTGAACTTGATTATCACTTTCTTCGGGAATTTGTTCTCTATGGTAGCCTTCGTGTTCAATTTTTTCCTTCCACCGACCAAATCACTACGGGGCTTCACAAGCATCGCTTTGAGCCTCTACTTTCCAAACTCGTCCTTCCTAGAACGTTGAGTTTGCAAGGGTGTGTTAGACAACCCCTTTAGATTTAGGCTTGATATTAGCATGTATACTTGCTTAATTATAGATTATGTTAGACAGCTCCCATATATTTATGCTTGATATTAGCTTGTACAATTGCATATCTTCTTACATATGTTAGGCTTAATTATAGGCTTAGCTTACATTTAACCTTAGATTTAGGCTTGTCTTTGTACATGCCCTTTTTTTCATTTCATGTAACAAATATAAATGCCCCTATTGGATGAATTTTCATAATTCTTTTTTAACAAAACTAACAAATCCAACAACACATTCACGAATAAAGAGATTCAGATGGCAAATTTGAGAAGTCAAGTTGAGCAATACTTGACCCACAGCGCAACTCTACCAAAAAAAAAAAAAGAAAGGCCAAGCAATAAGGCTCCAGATGACATTGTATAGTTTATTGGACTTAATAACTTTAATGCCATGAAAATGATAAGAGACTGTCATCTGTTACTCACTGTAAAGAGAATTGTATGGGTAAGTTTTACAAATGAATATGCCAAGATATACATTCAACCATCCTAATTTTCTGAAAGGTAAAACAGGTACCAATTAGATTTGGATCTAAAATTAGATTTTGCGAATTTAAGGAACCTAAAACCAGATGACCAGAATGCTAGATAGGTCATCAAAAAATAGTTTCATATTGACATAATCATTTCGATTTAATAAAAGAGAACCATAAGGACAACAAAGAATCAGCTCCTTTGTCCATGTAGTGTGTTCAGAAACAAGGAACAATACAAATCAATAGCAATAACAAAAGGACCGTTAGTGCACGATAACCAGATCATACTGAAGATTATAAGCTAATTGATATTGTATCTTATAACTTAGGGAATGTTTGCAGTAGCCCCTTACTATGCTAAATTAATATGCTGTAATAAAACTAGCTTAGTTAAAGTAGTATCAATGAGACAACTAGCTTAAGAGTGCAAAAGTAAGAAATTATACTAGTCATGAATCAAATATCATTCTAGATGAAAATAACTGAAGAAGAAAAACAAAGAAAAAAGCATATTGGATTCAACTTCATATATTAGTGGAGCCCCAAACCAGGCTCCAATAACAGCTCCATGTGCTGGTAGACAGATCATATAATCTATAGATCCAGATGGCCTGACATTGAATAATGTGAAAAGTCATAATAGCATACGCCAAGCCCCAGACCAAGTTCCAACCAGACGCTAAAACCATGAAAACATTTCCTTTGACAAAAAACAATGATAATTGGAATGTCATAAATATCGAAATGAAAATGATAACTACAGAACCAGTATAGCAGAAAATGAAGATAAACCATCCAATAGCATAAGAGAACTTACTTCGTTTGTGCAAATATTCGCTGCCAATCAGTCCATGATGAACCAAAAACAGAGGCTGCAGGAACAAACTGCCAAAACATAAAGACGGTACGTCAAAGTATGCAAGGCATACATATATGTATGTATATGGTATCAAGGCAATATATGATCCTAATATTTTGCTTTTGAGAGTAGACAATGGACAGAAATCCTATCATTTAAATAATAAATTATGGAAGACCTCATTCTTGATCCTTGAGTTTCCACAGATAAAGTGCAATATAGAATGTGAAACATGATACTTGGGGGCTCTTCATGAGCTAAATATTAAGCACTGAAATTCAATTCTGAATTACAGATATTGGAGATTTAAGTCAATGAAATATTATTCAAGGATAAAACTAATGATCCAAATTGTTGATGCCTACACTAGGTTCTTGAAGAGGATATTGTTCCAAATTCATATGATGAAAATGACCTCCAAGTATTCCGAATGCCCTACTGCAGACATTCGCGGTCTTCTAAATCCATTTGATAAAAGTGAAATCAAAAGAGCTCAGAATCTGTTACAAATAAAAATTTCCAAAATATCTCAGCATAAGTGTTTGGTCCAGTTGTCTCTTATTTAAAGTAACATATTTAGGTCTAAAATTTGTAGGTGCAAATGGCAGAGCTTAGGTGAGGAGGAGACCTAAATCAGTGCAAAAGATAAAGTTGTCTCCTCAAAACTCCCTGCTCCTCCTAGTTGGGACAAAAAAGGTTTCTCTCTCTAAAATTCTCTCTATATTATCTATTATCTGTGAACCTTCAACTAATTGAATTTATAATTATACATGGTCTCTTCCTTGTCTATGATAGATCTAAATTGGAATTTTTAGGCTCCTGTCGTAAATTTGTTGGGTACTTTGGATTAAAAAGAAAAAAATAAACAAAAGAAAAATCTTGAGTATTTGGCAAGGATCAAAATTTTCTTTTGCTTCCATTGGAGCAACTGAAACAACCTCATTTCCTAGTGAACCACAATGAAACATTAGTGTAAACCCGAAATTAACATGCTTCTATCAAAAAGAATTTGTTCCCTTGGAAACTTACAGAAAAGTCAAAACTTATCGTATAATTGAAATATTTAATCTTTGTCAATAGTGATCTCAATGACTAGTAAGAAACAGTATCAATAATTTTCATTTTTTTTTTTATAAAATAAAGAATGTGGGAGTGAAGGACTTGAACCCAAAGTTCCAACAAAAAATATATCTGATTTAAGAATTAGTAAATAAAGAGAAGAACTAGAAGATAAAGAAAAGAGGAGATAATAGGATAACTTACTGTAATACTTGGTTAATATTTTTTTACATCTTAACGAATTGAATTACTAAGTTGTGTCAAGATGTTTACTTAATGAATATTACGTGGTTCATGCCTATTATGTCATAGTATTAGGAATCTTGTATATGGTTTTTACTAGTAAAGTAGTGTCTGATGTTATTTTCGTAATCACATTTGCTATTCCTCCTAGTTTCTAAAAAAAAAATATGCTCTTGTGCGGATGAATGAGTAGGCTCAAGACGTTTTCAATTTCTTTTAACGATTTCCCTGTGTTTTCAAAATGTTTTGATCTCCAAGCCAACTGATGTTGCATTCCATACAAAAATTTGATCCTTGGCTCTTGACCATCAATGAATTATGCTGTTTAAACTTATATGCATCTGAGTGAGGCTTGGATCATCAACTGCAATAATTAACAGAGAGACTGGAGTTCTGTCATATTCAAACATGTTGTGCTGGTTTTATTTGCTTTAATTGTGACACAATGCAGAACTTACATAAAAGGGTAGTGTTGTTGATTAGAGTCTAATTATTTTATGTTGCACATTTAGGACCTTGAAAAGTTTAAATACATAAAACTCTGCTTCAACAGTTCGCATTCAGTTGGCTCTCATGTGGAAAAAATATCAGGACAACTATGTAACTGAAGCCTTGTATAAATCCTTCTTTATTTTCCCTACTCCTTTGTAACATGTGATTTATCAATGACATTAATAACCTTAATAAGAAGAAATTCGGCGAGTCAAGAAACCTTTCAAGGTTAATTGTTTGCCTACCCAGTGGCTTTGGGGAGAATTTGACCTTTGATGACTAGTGAGGATAGACCAGAGGCTTCATCATCATCATCACCCTTGTCTTTTTCCCAAATGAATGTAGTCGGCCACATTCTATTTACTATACACCATTTCTTCTCTAGGACTTAATGTTTTAAAATCATTTTTAATTACTTCATTCCATGTTAGTTTTGGCCGTTATCGCTTTCTGTTACTGTCTATGCAAACTACTCTTCCCTTTCTAACAGGCGCATCAACACGTCTACGTTCTATGTGCCCATACCACCTAAGTCTATTGTCTCATATTCTGTCACTAATAGGCGGTATTCCTAAAGTCTCCCTCACATTTTGATTAGTAACTCTATCTTTCCTAGTCACTCCTATTATCCACCTCAACATCCTCATTTCAATTATGCAAATGCACTGTTCTTGCTTAATATAGATGGCTTAATGACCGACCAATAAAAATTCCCTCGTAACCTGTTTGGTAGAATACCACTAGCTTGTCTCCATTTAGTCCAACCTACTCCAATCCTACTTGTAATATCATCATCTATTTCCATATTTTCTTGTATAACTGATCCTAAGTATCCAAAATGATGATTTTTAGTGACCATATGATCTTGGATTGCTAACATTATATTCTTACTTTCCGATTCTTTATTTAATTTACATTCCATATATTTTGTTTTAGTCTTACAAATTTTTAGACCTCTTGTTTCTAGTGCATTTTTCCAAGTTTCTAATTTGATACTTGCGTCTTCCTTAGAAGTATCCACCAACACTATGTCATCTGCAAACAACATGCACAGAATAGATCATAGGCTTCTGAATTAGAAAGCATGTGCGAAAAAAATAAAAAATAAAAAGTACAGAAGAGGTGTAATTACTAATTATCATCTATAATATACTTGCATCAGCCTAGATCTGTTGTTAAATCTGTGATACTAAAAAGGAGATCAGACATGATTGAAAGGCAGAACCTTTGTGATTTTTTCGGAACATCGAAAAAGAGATGTTAGACAGACCTTTATAGGAGTGGAATTTCCAAAAAATACATTGAAACATTTTTTTTTTTTTTCAGCTTGTTATTTTTTTGGGTCTTAGGAGGGTTTACCTTTTCATCAAATTCTCTTGTAGGTTTTCGGGGTGGTGTTAAATTTTGGACAGAATCTCGCTTTTGAATGACCAAGATAATTCATGTGTATGAATGTTTTGCTCCCTTTAGGCAGAGCCTCGTATAAAAACTTTACTTATCTAAATATCAATAAATATAAACTTCTATTTTTACTTCTAAATCCTAATGAGAAGTCACAAGTCAAGTCTCTCTAAATGAAAATTCGGAACCATAAAAGCAAAAACTTAAACTAAGTTTTAACTAAGAACCACTGAGCTTTTGCTGCTGAACACGTAATAGGGATTATCAAACAACCCCTTAGTAGAAGCTGAAGAATTTCAATTTTAATTACATGACTATGTGAGAGATAGAGAGATATTAAGAGGTAGCAAGTAAATGGATACTCACAGTTAATAGTGACATCAGAAGAGACCAGTTGAGGGTCTTTGTAAAGTGCCTGTGTCCAATAACAAATAACAAGTTCATAAACACACGTCAAGTAGCACCGGTAAAATAATGATTCTGTTTAGTTATAACGATCGTAAAATATTACATTTTGGGGTCATTCTAATATATATCCTAATCTTTTCTGAATTTTCCAAATGTAAATCACGGTTGAGGTTGGAGAGCGCAGTGAATCTTGGAATTGAAAATCCCAGATAAATTTACATGACATTCTTTGTTGTATTATAATTCTTGAATTAACAACCAAAACCAAAAAATAGGAAGCAGAATAAAAATACAATCTTTTTTTTAAAAAAAAAACAAAGCTATTGCTATACCTGGTGGATGATAAAAGGATTTGTTTTGTTTAAGGGAAAGAATTTTGAAAATTCATTTCCTTTCAACCCCCAACTGTGGATTCAGTTTTCCATATCATGGCAACATATATGTGTATATATATATATATCAACAAACCCCTGATTTTACATACCGAGTGCTGACAGGTGCTCCCAAAGCAATAGCTCCAAGAGTATTAACTATAGCCCCTACAGATATCGAACACATATTATGCTAAGCACCTTCAACATAAAGAGCTAAACAGAACATAAACTCGTATAAACAAGAAAAAAATTCAAATTTAGCATAAAAATCTACAAGGCTAAACTATATCAATGTATATCTTATAGAATGACTGCATCTTTTCAAGCAAACCATTACCTGTTAAAATTTTCAGATGGAAAATTCTCCATCACAACAGTCAAGATAGATTATAATATATGTTACATAGACTTGGGTACATGTGTTGGACACGGGTATATATCCATGTGTCGGACATGTTAAATCTCCAAACAAAAAGACACACGGACACGGCTAAATATTCATTTATTTTATTTTCTAGAGTAAAGTAATGTTGTTATCTCATATAATGTTTAATATAGGCATTTAACTCATTTTAAAGTAATAATATACTCCCTGTGTCCCAAAATATATGTCCTGCTTGGAGAATATAACTTTTTATGATAGTGGAGTTTTAATAATTTTTTGTTGTATTGATAAGAGTGAAGTTTCAAATACGCCCTTGTTAAAAGAGAAAATAGTGCTCCGTAATTATTGCGCTTGTTTATTTAAAAGGATAGTTTGGGAATGTTATAAGAAATAGTACATCCAATTTTAGAATGAGACATGTTTTTTTGGGACATCCCAAAATAGAAAGATGGACAAGTATTTTGGGATGAGAAAGTTGTATAATTGAATGATTAGAACACGTCCAACCAAAAGTGCTGGACACATATCCCGTACCTATGTCCGAGCAATATGTGTCTGACACGGGTTCTTCACTACTTTTGAAGAGTCCATGTAACATAGATTATAATCTCACCCAAATTCATAAAGAGAGGAAAATTTGTCTTTCTCCCATCAAAGCAAATGAATCATCAAGTCACTACAATTAGCTTCTAAAATTTGTTCCTTTTCTTTTGAAAAAAAAAAAAGAAAAGAAAAGAAAAACAAAGTTCATGCAACTTAAAT
>JAOTQH010277153.1:0-10386 GCA_025631255.1 Cornus kousa
GATTTGGGGTTCAATACTGTTTAACATCACAGAGATGATCTGAGCATCTTCCTTTTCCCATGTATCAAAAGAAGCATAAGTGGTCTTGGGTTTATCTTTAGTCAGATGAGTACCAAGACCTTAACCTTTGAGAAAAATTGTAACAGATTTGGCCCACAGTATGTAATTCTTCCCATTGAGTTTAATTGAAGTCATGTGAGAATGAAGATTGGATGTGGAAGAAAGTAAATCTGAACTAGATGCCATGATGAACCAGCAAAAATAGAGAAGAGGGGAAAAAAAATGCAGAATCTATATTCTGGCCAAACCTGGGCAAACGGGCCGGATCTGGTTAAACAGATCGGATCTGGCCATATCTGGTTAAATGGATCTGGGCCGGATCTGAGTTATCCCAGGTTTAGTAAACCAGGATTGGAACAACTTTACTCCTACAGCCAAACACCTCCCTTCTCCTTCACAATCGGCGCCGGCTTGAACCAAAACTCTGCCACCGACAAGAAATTCCAACACCCGATATTCGCAATGGAAAATCAAAGGCTAGTACACACCCTAGCCCTTGCAGCGGTGACAGCAACCCAACACAAGCAGCCGATCGGAGATGGATCGCGATGATGGAACCTCTGCAACCTGCGACAGCCAAGGAAGCCTCGGCCAACAAAAAACGAAAGGCTTTAGATCTAGGAATGACGGACAAGAAGCCCAACGACAACTTTGACACCTCTAGTGGCTCTGAATAGAACGACGACCAAACCCTTCGATCTCGATTTTAATTTGTAGACGCAATTACAACTACAATCTTAAGTTCCCTTTGGTTCGTATGGCTCTGATACCATGTTCTAAATCATGGTAGAGAGAGAGAGAGCAAAAACATACACTGTATTTCAACATTCTAGCCTAATAAGCCTGTGTAGGCTTATATGTAAGGGTACAAGTCTTGCATAATAACACAAGGGTCCTATCAACTAAATATAATTACATAATGATCCAACATATATATATATATATAACTTCTAACACGTGTCAAAGGAGGAAGATAAAATGATAAGATTTGTAGTTATAGTTATTTTATAAAGTGAACTACCATTACCTATGCTCAAACTCGTATCTATGGTGTAAACCAAGTGTTAATTATGTAAAATACAAATTAGAGGCTTCTCTGTGGGCAAGAATATATGAGCTTCATTCGGTTATATTGCTAGTGTTTACTTCATAAAATTTTGAACTTTTAATATAACTTCAATTATAGCTTTATGTTGATCTGGTACATTTATTTATTGCATAAGTTCGTGAACTGAATTTAGCATGTTAAATATTTTATATTATGTTTAGATCATGCACACATTTCAAACTACACGACTAATATGATTTTTGAAGGTTATATTTAAGCAATATGTAAATAAATAAATAAAAAAAGTGGCCAACATAAAAGATTGGGTGCTTCTGTGTTTTTTTACCTATACTCTAGGGAGTTGGAAGGAAATTAAGCTATTGTAATGAATAAATTTTATATGCTTTGTTTGGAATGGTTGAAAGATGATATTGGCCCTAATTTAATGCCTATGATTAATTGCTTTAAGTTTTAAATTTTGTTAATGAATCACATATGATATTTTCATGATATCATAAAGATTAACTTTGAAAGTTAAGCATGGTACTGCTTTTGGTGCTCTAGCTTGTTGATTTTCAAGATATGTCCTCTATTAATTTCAGGGCCTTAAAGTGTGCAAGTTTAGCTAGTAATTTATAGATCTCCAGAGATTTTATGTTAATATTAGTCACACTTGAATATGGATATAGTTTGTTTAATTTATAGTATATATGCTTGTCATTATAACTTAAATCAGTGTGATGCTAGCGTTCTTCTTGGTATAGATGCCAGTTGATTCTTGTTTAATACTCTTCTGCCCATTGTTCTTTATGCTACACTTACATGAGGTTCATAGAGTTGGAAAGTGATTCTGTCTCCAATATGTTTTGTTGCATCCTTAATGTCTATTGTTTTCTGTTAACTCAACTACTTTCTTGTAGTCTCCATTTTTCACCAATCTTGGGTCACGATTCATTGATTCCTTCATGGGAACTGTATAGATAATCTGTTATATATTTATGTTCTGTGTTAAGCAACAGTTATGTCGACACAGCAAACACCAATCCTAAAAGAGTACAATGTGGTCATGGTGTGGACATGGCAATATATAAATATAGATTCCTATGTGCATGCATTTATTATATAACTATAGATCTTTGATAAAAAAAATTTATTTATTTTTATACTAAGAATTCCATAATGTGTAAGTTGGACCTCAAGAAAATATCATAAAGATTATTACATAATATATATCGTTAGTGCGCAATAGCCTCGGTTAAATCACATGTTATCATATCTTTCCTAACTCTACCCATTTTAATTTTGGTCTTCCCTTACCATGTTACTCTTCCCGACTGGCGCACTTTGTGGCTTCTCTGCATATGTCTAAACAATCTTGATTGATTTTCTCATTTTATCTCCAATTGGTCCTACTTCAACCATTTCACAAAAGTGTTTATTTTTTATTCTATCCTTTCTTATCTTGCCGCACAGTCATCTCAACATTCACATTTCTGGCACACTCACTTTATGTATATGTTGCCTTTTAGATGCCTAACATTCTATCCCATAAAGAACAACTGGTCTAATAACTGTTTTATAGAACTTAACTTTCAATCTTAGCTGGATATGCCAATCAGACAATATACTAGATGCATTCCTCGATTTAACCCATCCTTCCTTGATTATGTGATTAACTTCATCCCAATTTTTCCTTCATTATGAATAATTGAGCCTAAATAACAATATTGTTTACTTTTTGTACTTTTGGATCCTCAATCTTCACCGCATTCCTATTTGTATTTCTGGATTTACTAAAGGACTCCATATATTCATTTTTGTTTCTACTTGTCTCAAGACACTTTTAATTATAGAGCTTTATCCAAACCTTTGATTTAACAAATTTAATTCTTCTCTAGTTTCATCAATTAAAACAATATCATCAGCAAATAACTTATACCATGGTATCTCATCAAGAATGCGTCTTGTTAGTGCATCCATAACCAAGGCAAAAAGATATAGGTTTAATGTTGGCCCTTAATGTAAACCTACAATAATTGGAAATTAATTTATTTCTCCCACAGTCATTCGATCCATTCCAAGTATAGTTACACATCTATCATACATGTCTTTCATTGTGTCAATATATCCTTTTGTAACTCCCTTCTCTTCTAAAATCCTTCATATTACATCTCTAGGTACCATATCATAGTCTTTCTCTAAATCAGTGAAAACCATATGAAGATCTCTCTCTCTTATCTCTGCAATAAGTATATAGCCTCAATAGTTGACCTCTTTGGTAGATTTAAATTGGTTTTCTAACATTTCTGCTATCTGTCTTAGTTGTTCTGTCACTCTCTCTCAAAGGTATATGGTATGACATTAATCTAATACTACAATAATTAATACAATTTTGTATATCCTCTTTGTTTATATACATATGTATTAAAATACTTTTGCACTACTCATCCGACATTCTCTTAGTTGCTATTGTCTTATTAAACATTTTGTTAGCCAAGACACGCTATCACCCCCTAGACATTTCCAAACCTCAATAGGGATGCCATATGGTCCTAAACCTAAAGCCTCTGATGATTTCATCTCCCTTAATACATTTTTAATCTCGCACTCCTTGGCCCTACGAAAAAATATGTTATCCTAACGTTATTATATTCTTCTAAGTCTAAACTTCTTTGATGATTTTTATTTGACAATTTCTCAATGCAGCTTTTCCATCTTTCTTTAATTTCGTTATATATTATTAAAACCCTTAATCTTCACTCTTAATGCATTTAAATGATGACTATATTGTTAATTTGTTACTGGTGTCTTGTTATATTTTTGCCATTATAATTATATTATCTTCCCATATTAGGAAGTGCTCATTGCATGTTTGACTCTTGTTGCTATATATACGATCTCTTTGGGGGGAAAAAAGAAAGTAAGATTGGACTCTTAAGGTGTCTTAATCTTGTTTCCAATGTTGTCAGAGATTTCTACTTGTAGACCTTAGTATGTGTTTCTGCCACATAAACCATTATTTAGATGTGTCTAAGATGTGTCAGATAGTGTTAGAAATTATGACATTTATTGTAAAACTCTTGACACGTTCATGAAATTTCAAAGATGCGTCTAGGAGTTGCCAGGAAAAAGACGTGTCTAGGAGTGTTTGTAAAGTATCAGTGTCCGACATGTATTGAACACGCACTGGACATTCATAGAAGTTGTTCATGCTTCTGAGTGAATGCTCCTTAGTGAACACTCATATTGATTCATCGTATGTATAAGTTTTCCAGTTAACTACCATGTTTACGTCAGTACCATTATTGTATCATGTCTTTATAAAAATAAGGCAAGCACTTTTAGTAACAAAACTAGCAATGCAAATGATCTTGCATTATCAGGTGTTGGCATGCCTCAGAGCACTCAATTCCCGTCGTTTTTCCTCCATGCATTTCAGGAGATACGCTTGGCTCTTTTGTATATGTTCCGTGTGAAGTGATGAAGCAACGCATGCAGGTTCAAGGCACAAAAAAGTATTGGAGTTCTGTTGTCCTGAAAGACAATGCCTGCATGAAACCTGGCATGCAAATGTATGGTTACTATTCAGGAATGTTTCAGGCTGGTTCTTCAATATGGAAGGAACAGGGGCTAAAGGGATTATACGCAGGGTATATTTGATCTCACTTCCCAATCCTTAATCTCTTTTTACCGTGATCTTTATTTGAACACATTAATACCATAGATTGTCAAGAAGAATCATTTGACTCGATATTCTTCATGCTGCACTGATGACCAATTCTGAATAATATTTTTTTGTCTTGAATCTAGAGGACTATGACAAGCAAAAGTACTCTTTAGATTTGTAAACCAAACATCCATTCACTCCCTCTCCGCCTCTCTTTTCTCTCTGCATTATAGACAATTCCCAAGGGACTGTCAGCTCATTCATGAATAAATGGATTTTTGTAAATCATCAAAATTTCACTATTTAGCTAATAGGTGCCGTGTGAACAAGCAAGTTTAAGACTGGAAATCCTATTACGGAAAAGTAATGTTGTTATGCCCTTGGATATGCATTTATAAAAGTTGAACTAGAAGCATGGATTTCTTGCAATTGGTCTCATTATGACTTCGTTTTTTTTTTTTTCGTGGCCTATACATAAAGTTGCATCCATAGAAATTGTTTCCTGTAGTTTTTTCTTTGATTTTGTTGGCTTATGTGCATCATTTTCTTTTTCTGTTTTTTTTTGGGCAGATATTGGTCTACACTTGCAAGGGATGTGCCATTTGCTGGTCTAATGGTATGTAAATTTACTATGAGCTTTGCAGTTTCTTGCTAATAATCAACAATTGACTTGTCTATTCATTGAATTGATTGTCGTGTTCTTACATGAAGAGCATGCTACATATTCCGTGTTTCCAAGCTACAGTGATTTTTGCAATCTAAGCTATTCTTGGTTTTGGACTAATAGTCCTTTTTGAAAATTTGAAGTCTTGCTTCTTTCGAACAATCATTGGTCTCAAATCCAAAATTGTCCGAGAATTCTTGCTTTATCTTTGCCTTTTTGTTCTTTTAATATATTATCTGCCTCTTGGGCTGCAGTAGAAACCAGAATTAATAAAAAATTGGGATGCCGGCTGATTGGTAATTCAGGCCTTTTTGATCATTAGATCTGATTTGGGAAAAATAGTCATCAATGGCATTGCTAAAACTGGGGCTTCTTTGCTTCCATTGTAATAGCTGCATTGTCTTTTTCTTTTTCGTTGTCGTCATCATCAAAATTGCAATCATTCTTGCTCAGTTATCAGTTGGGCTTCTATGTTCTGATTTCTTGCTTTCATCATTGTCGTTGTCATCGTTGTTGTTGTCATCGTTGTCGTTATCATCGTTGTCATTATCCTCGTTCTTTGGGCTTCTATGTTCTGATTTCTTGCTTTCATCATTGTTGTCGTCATTGTCCTTATAACAGTAATAATGGTGATAATGATGCTCTAACATCTAAATTACAACTATTCTTACTCAAATACTCGAATGGGTTTCTGTGTTTTAATTTCTTGTTTATGCATATATTTGGGGGTCGGGCACTTTGCAGGTCACCTTTTATGAGGCCCTAAAAGATTTGACGGAATATGGGAAACGAAAATGGATGCTTAACCCAGATTACTATGTTAATAGTTCTCTTGAGGGGCTCTTGTTGGGAGGATTAGCCGGTGGTATGTGTCTTTTCTACATTGCTTACTATGTAGGGGTATTAAAATATTTATAACTGAATTTGGCAGGAAATTAGCTCATTAGTCTTCCTTGAAACCAATGTTTGCGTGATCTTACTTGAATAGTACTTTATACTTTCTGAAAAATGTCAGGTTTTAGTGCATATCTCACTACTCCCTTGGATGTTGTCAAGACAAGATTGCAAGTACAGGGATCTACTGTAAGGTATCTGTTTAATTCTTTTTTTAATGAGATTACGATATCATGTATGACTTAAATTTCTTAAACATCATATCGTATATCTCTAAAATGCTGGGGTTACCAAGCGTTAGAACGTGGGTTTAAACCTGAAAAGTAACCACTTTACATAAAGAATGCCAATGATTAGATTTGTACCTGGTCTACCCCTCCTAAAACCTTGTATTGGCTCGACCAACACTAAGTAATGACATTTTACCATACTCCCCATAAGACATTTTACAATGCCACTGTCTATTCCTCAAGGCACGGGACCTTAACATTGTTCCCTCCCCTATCTTTGTGAGATAAGCATTTGAAGTGAATATTATTGGCCAGAGTTGCAGCGGTATGATGTTGCATTAACTTGATTGGGATCCTGAATTTTTTAAAACAACCATAAAAATGGTTACCTAGCACTGGTCCTGCCTATGTGGAGTATTGGAAGGTGAAGACCGGATACAGACCTAACCTTTGCTATTATTTTGGTAAAAGTGATTGCTCTAAGACTTGTGATATATATCCATATTAATTGAAATTTCACACATCCAAGAGGGATGGGAACAGAGTAGTCCTAACCTGCTTGGTTAGAGATTTTGCCAATTTTAAGTTTGAGGCTGTTAGAATTGGCTGAGGTTTTATTATATACATTTGGTAAATGGCTTCTGTTTTTGGTTGAGAAGACAAAGCACAGGTGATTGTAGATCTAATATAGTTGTACACTCTTAAGGTACAATGGCTGGTTGGATGCATTTCATAGGATATGGACGACTGAAGGCACAAGGGGAATGTTCCGAGGTAGCATCCCCAGAATTATATGGTATGTTCCAGCCTCTGCTCTTACGTTCATGGCTGTGGAATTCCTCAGGGACCATTTCAACGAGGCATTAAACGACGGTAATAAGCAGAAAGTTGCAAGCTTATCAACAACCGACAAAAAGAAGTCTTGCTTGCAAGAGGTGTCTTAAAGAACTACAGAATTACAATTTTTATCTTCTTTTCTTTGGTCGATCGAGCAGAAACATAAAGGCAAAGAGAATATATCTTGAGATAAACCTTCAAGGGATGTAGTTTCTTGACTTGGGGCTTTGTTCGAATACGACTCAAGCTAATCATCTAGTTCATTTTAGTGATGGAACACTGTATCATATCAAATCTCACAGATCCGACGGACACAACCAATTGTATTTGTCTGATGAAAACCTCAGCTACATTGAATCAACATATCGGGATCAGTGGATTTGGCTTCGAGAAATCTCCCTTGTTACACATGTAGAATTAGAACACAAGCAATAATCGATTTTGTTTTTATCTTGTTTTAGTAAAAAAGAAAAATTCATCATGTTTTGGTCCTGTTTTGTCGTTTGTAATTTTCTGTATTAATGATTTTTCCAGATAATTGTTTATTATACCATTAATAGTGATATTTAGGAAAATTTTAGTCATTTTGGTGGAAAAAATGAAACTTTGTGGCTGCTGAAAGCCGTACTTTTAGTTTTCAGTTGAAGCACGAATATAAAATGTATTCCATGGGTGAATGCTTATTTTCTTTTTTACCTCCAATCTTGGTCCTTCTAGTGCTTAGAAGGTGGTTGATTTTGTGTGAGACTCTTTTGAGCTCCTTACGATATGTGCATAGCTTCTTTCAATTCCTTATGTGGTTTTCAATTGATGTTCTAATGTTAAAATTCCTTATGTGGTTTTCAATTGATGTTCTACTGTTAATATATTTGGGATAATGTAACTTATTGTCACATTCTGCAACTAGAGGTTTCGTCACGCAAATGCCTAATATGCTCCTTTGTGAAGGTACTAGGTTTTTTTTTGTTTTTTTTTTTTTTGTTGTAAAGTTTGGTACCCGTTGCCAGAGAGGTAAGCATGGAAGAGCAGTACGAGCACACTGATTCAATATGCTCTCTAAATTATTATTAAACCCTCACCATTTTGAAAATAATCCAATAATATTACAATGTTGTGATTTTATCATAATTATGTCAATGAATCGTATCCCATAGGTCTCTTTCTTTCTTTCTAGCTTTATTTTCTCTCTAGAATCATTGTTATCCTGATTTGATTAAATTTACAAAATTATCTATCATATAAATTTACAAAATTACTAAATAGAAATTTATCCAGATTTGATTAAAAGAAGGAAATTAGGTGTAGTGATCAAAAAAATTTGATTAAAAGAAGGAAATTGAGAGAAAATATTCCTAAATTGGAATGATTCACAAAAGGACTAATTAAATTAGACATACCACTGGAGGCGTTGTCTCCTCCGACGACGTCAGATTTTCCGGCGCTGGCGCCGACAAGTGTGGTACAGGCCGGACTCTCCCACTGGAGTGTACCGGCTAGGGTTTCGGGCTTGACGGCGAGGTAGCTCACGTGCCATGGCGTGACGCACGTGTTGCTTGTCAGCTTCTCCTCGTCCCGTGGATTGTTTTTGCAGAGCGTGAAGTTTGCTATCGTGCGCCATTGATAGCCTTGCTTCCATAGATTGATTGTGGGTATTTTCTGAATAATATATACATATATCACTTGTTTGGCACATATTACACCAGCTATTTTCTTCACAAAAGTCATATCGGCAAAACAATTGTTAACCGCGCTGGGTTAACGGCCCCATTTGACATAATTGGAGTAAAATGACAACGATGTAATATTATTCAGTTTTTTCAAGCTGCTGGAGTTTAATGATATTTTTGAAAGTAGTGGGGTTTTTAGATTTAAACCCTTTAATTAAATTGTTTCATGAATGAATGTGATATTGGAGGGGTGTAATTAGTTTGTGGCTAAACAAATCTTACATATTCTTAAATTTCATTCTTTTAAGCAGTAATTTTCATTTTTCAAATTTTTAGTTCCAAGCCCAATCACTTATATAATAAATATATGATTATCACCACTAATAAGCAATTGTAACAATAAATGTAACCAAGATTATTGAAAAAGATTTACAACAAAATATTTTTCAACATTTACGGAATTTTTTTTTTTTTTTTTTTAATTTACCGAAAATAAAAAGGTGTTTCAACCTCCCAAATAATTATATGTAATCTAATTATGTGTCTCAAAAATCAAGGACATCTTTTTAACTTCCTAAAATAGAAGACAATCTTAAATGAAAATAAAATAACTATTTTTTAAACCAAAATAATTATAGTACAAAAATATAGATATTAATTGAATAAATTTTCATTCAATAAGTTTATGATTTTATTTGTTGAAAAGTTTTTATAGTGTAAAAACATGTTTCTTTGTGTGCGTGTTGGGTTTTATGATCAAACACGTGTTTTATTTTGTATGGGCTTTGTATAATTATTTAAAGATAGATATGCAATAACTTAAAAATGATATAATATATGTGTGAGCGTGTGTGTGTATATATATAGAGAGAGAACAATATTGAGAGAGCTTGGAGTGATAGAGATATAGAGAGATACGAAAAACAGAGAACCAAAAAGAGAGATGAAAGCTTTTTTTTTTCATTGCACCCGTCAGTATATACATGTTGCCTTTTATAAGCTTTAGATTCTATCTTCCTTTGTAAGCCACAAGTGTTGCCTTCCTTTGTAAGCCTAGACAAGTGATCTCATGGATGACATAACAAATTTGGGGACCCCACATAATTATGTATATATATAACACTCCCCCTTGGGGTCCACAAAACTACACTAAGAATATGCCTCGTTAAAACCTTACTAAGGAAAATCCAGTGGGACAAAACCCTAGTGAAGGAAAAAGAGTACAGTATTCTTGTGTATCAGAAAATGGTATTGCATGGATTAAAACTGCCTCATTAAAACCTTGCCAGGAAAACCCAGTGGGACAAAACCTGGACGAA
>JAOTQH010277164.1:0-10386 GCA_025631255.1 Cornus kousa
GCAGCAAATAGGGCTGCACACCATTAAGATTGGACCCAGATAAATTGAAACCAATACCATTTTAACAGTTCCAAAAAAAAAAGTTAAAATTCAACTGAAGCACTAAAACCACCTAAGCCAAACCAATCCGAACCTTAGGATAAAGGACTGGATCAGTTTGGTTTATGAGAAAAGGAATATATTTTATCAACTGCAATCTATTACCAGCCAAATTTCTGAGAAAGTTGCTAAATACAAACAAATACCAAATTATGACGAATTTTCTAAAACAGATCAATTTCCAACAAAATTTGGATCCCACGTACAGAATTGGATGAGAAAATTGCTGTTCATCGGAGAATCATGGAAAATACAAAAACTAGAACATTGATTATTATCAAAGATCCTCAACCAAAATAAAATCATAACAATAAATAAACAAAGGAAACTCAGAACAGACAGTGTGCGCTGTGTGTGTGTGTGTGAAGAACATAGAACACAGACAGGAAATGACTACAGATATCTCAAAGGAAGCCGTGAAGGTGTGTGTGATGGTGGTGAAGTGAAACCGACCGGTGGTGAGGTGATGATACCTGAGTGGAGTGGGGTGAGAACCGAGGGCTTCGTCAACGGTGAGTTTCAGCTGGCCGGAGCAAATGAATGGTCGGTGTTGGCAGACCAAGGTTTTGAGATTAGGTTGCTATATTGGCATAATTTTTTAAAGGTACATAGGGGGTAGTTTGGTCATTTTAAGTAAGGATTAAAATATATCTGAGGGCATATTAGACATTTCATGTCACTTTAGGCTGTGTTTGGCTCCGTATTTTTTACAATGTGGTGTCATTGTTCAAGTTTGTAAACTTAGGGGTTGTCTTTGTCTAAAAAAGGGCTAAGTTATATATGACTGTCAATATGACAAACCTCAGGAGGTGTGGTTGTAATTAACCCTAACTTTTACTTTAAAAAAAAAAACTACATGAAAGTTGGTATGTTGCCAACACAACACACCTACACGTATGGATATGTATATAAATGAGATAAATTTAATTCTAAGGTTTCCTTTGAGAAGTTGTTTGATAATTATGCCAAATTAAAATATAATATTTATTAAGCTTCTCGAAGAAGCTTTTCCTTATGAGGAATCTGTGATACCCCCGGATTTTCAAATGCAGGTTGGCCAGGCCCACGCCCGAAAACCTGAGGATATTAAAAGCAAATCAGCAATAAACGAACACAGAATACAAATATGATAAATAAGAAAAGATATAATGCTGACTTGAAAACTAAAATGATAATCCAATATTTCAAATACTCAGAATAAATTTTTACAGATTAATAAATTATTCTAATACAATTAATCCTCTAAATTAATACAACTTGGGAATCCATATTATGTGGACCCCTAGAAAATCCAAACTAAATAAGTAAACGAAAAAATGTCTACATGTGAAACTAAAACATAAACAAAACACCTAAGTAGAATCGGGAGAATGAAGTAGATTGATCCCTGCTCAGCACGAACAACATCTACTCCTGTCGAATACCTGAAAAATAAAGGTGGGTCAGACCCAGAAACAAGTTTTACTTTACTACAGTTCAAGTAGAGATCCGATACATGTATACATTTTGATCAATCCAACAATAACTAGTAATCTGTATATATACATAGATACACACTATTAGAACCTCATTAGACTATAGTGTTGTCTTAACTTGAATAGTAGGCAACATGCAAATCACACATAAAGTGGGCATGAGTACCTAAACCTACCAGGAAAACAACTACAATATATCTAGCTACACATCCCTGGTAATATACATACCCTAACCATTATCCTGAGACTTAAGCTCATATCATGACACCATGATCATATATATATAATCCGTATAAATATAGAACAAATGTCATCCATCTGATACAGTGACCTGACATAAATAAAGAGGGCTTAACTACATGGTTAATCCATTCCCTTATAAATAAATAGGTAGAACTTAACTTCTTTGGTTAATCCAACCCTACAATGCCACCATCTCATATCGGTGCATTAAATCATACAATCCATAAATATATAGGTAGTTAACTTACATTCCAAGTAATTAACCTACATCTCAGATAAATTATATAAAACTCATAATCATGAATAAAATCATTTAAACATTTATTTAAATCAATTTATCCATTTAAACCACTTCATTTGCATATATTTAAGCAAATATAACAATTTAAATAGCATGTAGTTAACTTGCATTCCAAGTAATTAACCTACATATCAGATAAATTATATAAAAGTTCATAGTCATTATTTAAAACTATTTCAATATTAATTTAAACAACGTATAGGTTATTAAATTTCCAATTATCTACATCCATAACACATATAGGTATATTATGTATTCTGGGATTTCCCAAGTCCATTTAATCATTTAATAATTGATTAAAAATAGTTTTAAACAAATCTGGACACTTAAAACCAAAAATCCAAGGTCATAGCCCAACTGAGCAGGCTCGGTTACAATCGAGTCAGCTCGATTGCCAACCGAGTCGGCTCGATTACCAACCGAGTCAGCTCAGTTCCAACTGAGTCGACTCGGTTGATGCTAAAGTCGTCTTCTTCATTGGTTCAACCTCTGTAAATCCTAAAACTTTATTGTTAAGGCTTCTAAGGTTCAACCCAAGTCCCATAAGTCCATATTACTTTATTTTAAATGTTTTAACGTGAAAAGATTCAACTTAAACACATAATCATACATCAAAATCCAATAAGCATTCAAAACAAGATTTGAAAATAAAATCATACAACCCTCTGTTTTAATTTGATTAAACATGCATAATTATTTAAGTAACCTGAAATCTCCTAGGCATGTATAAAAACACAAATCAAAGGAAGAGAGTAAAAGAAGAACTTAATTGCCTTCAAGGATTTCGGATTAAAACCCTCAAACCTCCTTCTTCTCTACTTTTTTCGACGACCTCTTAGCTGCCTTCTCAGTCCTCTATACTCTTGGTTCAACCCACGAGCAAGCCTCCTGACCTCTCCTTTGATCGGCTATGGACTCCTTGCCTAAACCTCTTATTTTTCTTTTCTCCTCTCTCAATTTCTCTCTCAATTCTCTGTTATTCCTCTTTTTCTCTATTTTCTAATATCACGTAAATACCAGTTTCCTCTACAAAATATATGATGCATATATATATAGTTATCCAATATAACCCTAATCCAAATCAAACCCTAAGTCTGCCTTAAGGAAAAATATCAGGAAAAGGAAAATAAAAATAATTATATATATATATATTTATAAGTCTGTTATAAAACTCACGTGAATAAACACACACACATATATATATATACACACACATACTATATAACCTTCTAACTATATATATAATATATATTTGACTATAGTTAAATTAATATTAAATATTTATAACAGTAATAAATATAAAATCCTTATGTGCATATATACATACATATATATGTACATCCATCCATAGGTAAATATTCATACCCATCCAACTCCTATCCAAGTAGTCTATGCGACCCATTGGGTTAGTCCATTACTACTATCCATAATCATTCATTTTAAAAATAAAATATAACATAAAATAATTAAATCATTTAAGCCTAACAAATAATTACAATTAAACCACACATCAATTAAGCAAGTAAAATATCCAATCAATTAACTACACAATCACCTAATTAAATCAAATAAATCACATAAGCAATTAAGACAAATAAACACATAGTCACGTAAACACATAATCACATAGTCACGTAAGCACATAATCACATAATTAAATAAAATGTAATAAAATAAATAATTAAATTTATTTTATATCCTTTTGAAAACTAGGGGCATTACACAATCGGTGGGTTAGTGTATAGCAGAGGAAAGAAAAACACACAAATTGGAGAAATATTATATAGCTTCATACGATTAAAGGAGAGCAAAGAAAGAGGACGAGGAGAGGAAGATTTTGGCAGGAGCTCGTGTAAACTAATATCAAAGGTAGGAAGTTTCATATTTGAGAATTTAATTATTAAATTGTATGTATTAATACAATTGTATTCTTTTTAAATTGTTGGGTTAAGATTTTATATAAATAATTTTGATTAGAATTTTAGTTATAATTGTGCTGTGAATTTATTTTAGAAGTGATGATTATTAATTATTACTCGTTAAAAATAAATATGATGTGTGCATAATAATGTTCAGGCATGGAGAAGGAAACGACCACATCTACGATACTGAAGGACAAATAAATAATTTGAAAAGTAGTCAAGGTGAGTGTACTTACTGGAAGTTTTATACTTGAATGTGTTAATTGAAGTATTGGATAGGTTGATATGAGATGAAGATGGTTATAAATCATGAATATATTATATAAGGTCCATAGTCTGGCCTAGAAGGAGAGTAATATATTATATAAGGTCCATACTCTGGCCTGAAAGGAGAATACTATATCATATAAGGTCCATACTCTGGCCTAGAAGGAGAGTACTATATTTTATTGCATGTAAAGTTAGAAGTTATATACTCCCTCCATTCCAAAATAAGTGTCTTACTTTCCTTTTTTGTCAGTCCTAAAATAAGTATTCACTTTCCTTTTTCAAACAATATATTTCACATCATTCCAAAAATGTCCTTTCAGTTTAAATTTCAAACTTCAATATTCAAAACTTAAAAGGGCAACTTAGTAATTTTTCAGACAGACAATACATGGTCCCACATGTCCCCTTAAAAATTACCAGTTCCCATAAGAGGCACTTATATTGGGATGGAGGGAGTATTAATGAAGTTTAATTAAAGTTATCAGATAATATTTGTTTATAGTATTCTATGTAGCAATGTTGCATCACTGGGCGTAAAGCTCGCTCCTTCCATATATATGTTTTTCAGGTATAAAATTGGGTCGCCACTGCCATATCTAGGATCTTGGGTGTGAATAAGGGAAGGAACAACAAAAAGTCTTTTGTATAAGATGTAATTATTGTGGTAGAATTTGGTAGTATAACTTGTAGTTAACGGTTTAGTTTTGTCAGAACTCACATAATGGGTGTATGGTTTATTTTTAACTGTAAACTGTTAAGCAGGTACTCTAATGTATGATGACATCATGTATATATGAGGTTAATGCAAATGGTTAGAGGCATTCTAATTGTTTAATTTATTAAATGGTGTAAATTTGGTCGGGGTGCGTCAGTGTTGTTGCCGCAATGGTTAGTTTAGTGGGATGGGTTTATTTACTAGGCTTTCTTAATTTTATGTGTTGGGCTTTACTTAACCTTTTTTTGTTGTATTCTTTGTTGGTTTTATATGTTTGATTCATTTACCAAAAAAAAATTATAGAATCGGTTCAGTTTGGTTCTAGTTACATGTCCCAACGGTTTCGATTTTGGTTCCGGTCGGTTTCAATTTTGGAGAACCATTGGGAATGGTTCCGGTTCCACCAGTAACCGTTCTGAATTAGATCGTGTGCACTCTTACTACTGGGGACACGCTTATATATCCAATATGATTAATCAGAGGCTGATAACTCATTTTAATCTATCTATATGGAAAATTAGCAGTATGGTCACCTTTATTGAGTCTAGATATATCTTGCACGGTGCAATACATTAGGGGACGACTATAATCAGCAATACAAATTACGTATTACGAATGTTTAAGATTGAAAGTGGCTACCCATTAGGGGCTGGGAAAACACGATTATCTTTAGCCATAGAGGCTTGCCCGCAGATTTTGCCTTTTTAGGGGCCTTTTAGACCAATTTGTCAACGGTTTTCTTTAATTAAAGGTGTGATACCCCCTAATTTCGGAATACGGATTGATCAGGTTCGCATACAAAATCAGGGGATATCATCCAATCAATAATAAACAGGCACATAATATAATAGGAATAATAATTAAATAAATAAATAACATTGAAAAGGAAATCTAAATTAATAACAAAATAATAAATCCTCTAATACAGTAATCTCCAATAAATTCTCATTATAAGAATAAAATCTTCAGAGTACAACTTGGGAATCCATACAATGTGGACCCCTAATAACAATCCCAACTAAAGATGAAATAAATAAATGTCTAACTCAAAAATAATAAATAATAACAAAAACATAGTGGAGGTCCTACATCTATGACATCAGAAGAGTGATGAAGTCTAGCCTCTGCTCTGCACAAATTGACTCTACGTCTGGAATTGGCGAGAACCTAAAAAGATAATAACAAAGGTGGGTCAAAACTGACGTACAAGCCCTTTCTACTACATCCCAAACAAATACCCGATAGCAATCCATCCTAGTCCGACTCATGCAATAGCTATATAGGTTAAAATACATAAGTATACACACTATATATTCTCACTGGATCATAAGACAGCCTTAACTGCATAGTAGGTCTCATGCAAGCGCATACAAGGTGGTCACGAGTACCTCTTCTACTAGGGCACACATATCCCTAGATCCAACTACCCATCTCATCTGGCAATATACGCCAATCCTAACCATCGATCACGAGATCTCAAGCTCGTATCATGGTTCCCAATAAAAATATATATATGTAAGTAACTGTAGCCATATCCTGACAATAGCACAATCAAAAGTCATAACTATATCCTGACAATAGTATGACAAAACGTATGAGTTTAGGTGTATTAGCCAGCTCACGGAGGTATCAGCAAGCCATATCCTAACAATGGTGCTTCTAAGACCATATTCTAATAATGGTCCTCCAATAAAACGTATATCTAAGCATATGCAAACCTATATACACATGAGGTCACATACGTGATTAATATCATACTATTATCCATAGTAGTTGATATACCAATATAAGCTGGTATAAGAATTAGATGAATGAACTGTAACACAATTAAAGTCTTAACTACAATCATATACATGAATACTTTCATATACTCATCTATAGCATTTTATGTGATGGTTCAAACACTTATAATTATCATGCAAATAGCTTACCACACAAGTTGAGTAATTTAAGCTATCCAAGCAAATCAATATACTTATTATGGTCTATCGAATTTGTTACAACAATTTAGGCATATATAGAAGTCAAATAATTAACATACAACTCAAGTAAAGCCATATTACTTCATATTATCATCCATAATAATTAATAGGTCAAATAAAATAAATAATAATAATAATAATAATAACAATAATAAAATAATAAGAATCAACTTACAAATAACTTACATCTAAAGTAGGATTTAAATTTCATCATATACCAACAAGATAATCACCTTTACTACATTTGTACATTATACAGTCCATGCAATTAAATAAAAATAAGGGTGAAGTACACTAACACCCCTTGAGGTTTGGTATAAGGACATGTAGATGAAAATTGTTCTATTTTTGGACAATCACACCCCCTCAAGTTTGATAAAATGGACAAAGACACCCCAACAATGGTGAATTGACTTTATTACCCTTTAATATAAAATTGACAAATACAATTGACTTAAATAGCATTGAATCAAATAAGTTTAAATGGATTATTGGGTAAAACGCATGAGATAAACCCAAAATCCTTATCATCACCACCACAAATCACGCATATTGCCATATCATCATCATCAATACCCTTTTTTTATCTATGGTCACTTTCTTTTCTTTCCCCTTTCAAACCCTTACCCAAACAAAGCCTAACAGAGTCAACTCATAAGCTTATAATCAAGCCATTTTTTTTTTTCTATGTGTAAAATATATATATAGTCAAAGGAAGAAGGTCAACCCCAAATACTCAATGTAATTACAGAAAGAGAATGATTTGGCTAATTCAACTTATTGATCTTATGGCACTAAACTCAGAAGGGTACAGAACAAATTGCGAGAGAAGCTTAAATCAAGTTCCACCTAGCACGTCTTCGGCGGCAACCCAAGACAAACATATAGATTGGAATTCAAGTTCCACCTAGCAGGTCTTACGAGGCAACCCAAGACACACATATATAGATACAGAGTGAGAGAGAAGCTTGAAACCCCAAATCGAATTGATGAACAAATTACAACTTCGATGACAACAAAACCAATCTAACACCGGTGACACTTCATATTACAGAACAGTGGCAAGCGCAGCGCGTGTGGGGAAGGCAACCGCTGGATCCTTGTTCCGATTCTCGTTCTATCGTTGTCAATCACCAACCGAACAATGAAATCATGCCACGACAGGTTCGATCCTCATTTCGATTCTGGCGAGTTTGGTGAAAATCTTGATGAAAGAGGTTTGCAGATGGTCTCTACAATTCTGATCCGATGAAGACGAGGCGATTCTGCAATTCTGATCCGAAATAGCTTTGTCGTAGTGACGATGAATTCTTCGGCTAAGACGAGGCGATGTTTGAGGAACCTGCCTGTTTGGATTTCCACTGTCTTCAACCAAAGAGTCTAGTTATAGGTTGTGGGTCGTGGACCGGTGGTGACTGTTGTGTGGTTGTGTTATATATATATATATATATATATATATATGAAAAGTATAGTTTGGTCTTGAAGTATTTTAATATTTTATAATTAAAATTAATAAAATAGTGAAGGGGAAAATAGACTTTTCACATGTATTAAGGCTCTGTTTGGATGACAAATTTCACAAGGGGATTTGGTTGTCCAAAAATAAGCAAACTTTCATTTGGGTGTCCTTATCCCAAACCTCAGGGGGTGTCTCTGTACTTCACCCTAAAAATAAATAGGCCCAACAATTTAATATACCCCTGGCTATACAAAACTCAAAGGAACAGAACCTATAACACTGAGTCGGCATCTTCCTTTCATAAGTGAACCGAGCCGACTCAGTCTTTGCATCTCTCCTTAATACTGCCTGTAACTCACTTTCTCCTCTATAGTGCAAGGTCCTAAGGATTGTAACTATGTCCAGAATGTCTCAAAGCCCAAAACAAATCTGGTTTATAAAATAAACACATTTATGCTCATATATATACATTTATACTTATATATAAAATAAACCCAATCTAAAATTAATTTCCTAAAGTTATTATAAGAGTGAATCGAATATGAAATCAATGAGGATGAGTAAAATGAAGACTTGTCTTTTATGAATTTCGGATCGAACACTTTTTTTTTTCTTCTCCAATTTCCCCTTGATGTCGGCGGCTTTCGGGTCATCGTCATCTGCCTCTGCGCGCCGAATATCACCCACAATAACCGGTCTCACCCCTCTCCTCCTCTTCCTCTTTTTTTCTCTCCCTCTCTGGTTCGCGCCGCCCCTTTCTGTGTTTTTTTTCTTTCTCTTGTTTGTAACAGTTGCTCCCACAAATCCTAAATCAATAAGTACGTATAATTTGACCTAACTAATCCTATACTAAGTCATATACAATCAGATCCATCCTAGCAGAACCCACCAATCATTGACCAAATAAAGTAATAAAAAAAAAAAAGCGAAACTTTATAATTTAACATTAAAACATACATACTTTGTGTACCATCACGTAATACATAATACTTTAATATCTATACTATTATTAACTATGCAAAGTGTTTTAGTATTTCAGTAATTATTTATTAATATAAATTTTTTTTATTAATTGATATAAAACTCTAAAAATTACTTAATAAAATTCAAATTACAAATTATCTAATAAATCTAAACTATTATTAAAAGAGCTTCTATAAAATAAAATAAAATCTAATTAGACAAGAATAACTCTACCACAAATTATTTATTTTATTTTTAATAAAACTCTATCACATTAGACAAAGATATAGTTAAAGAGTTTCTATAAAACTCTAACACAAATTACATATTTATCTATTTATTATGAGTTTTTAATAAAAGGAAATGTAATTATAGCAGTATTATTAATATAAATAATAACTCTACCACAAATTACTTATTTTATTATCAATAAAATTCTATCACATTAGACAAAGATATATTTAAAAGAGTTTTTATCAAACTCTAACACAAATTACCTATTTATTTATTTATTATGAGTTTTTAATAAAAGGAAATCAAATTATACGAGTATTATTATTATAAATTTTTTTTTATATTATTTATTAATTGATATAATAAAAGAAAATCTAATTAGAAAATAATATATTTGAAGAAAATAAAATAATTTATATAAAACTCTACCACGAATTATCTATTTTATCTTCAATAAAACTCTATCACATTAGACAAAGATATATTTAAAGAGTTTCTATAAAACTCTAACATAAATTATCAATTTATCTATTTATTATGAGTTTTTTTAATAAAAGGAAATCTAATTATACGAGTATTATTAATATATATTTAAAGAAAATAAAATAATTTATATAAAACTCTACCACAAATTACCTATTTTATTTTCAATAAAACTCTATCATATTAGACAAAGATATACTTAAAGAGTTTTTATAAAACTCTAACACAAATTACCAAGCA
>JAOTQH010277184.1:0-10385 GCA_025631255.1 Cornus kousa
GGACTGTCCTTTTAAATTAGGGGTATTACACTACACCTCCGTCGCTCTTGGATCAACCCAGAAGCAACCCCGTTCCCTTCTCCTTGAACCTCTCGATTAAACTCTCAAAGTTCTTTCACTCTGTTTTCTTTCGGCCTCACCGTATACGTGAATAGGGTTTTGTTTTGTAACCCTAAACCAACGTATAACGTATATATATATAGGCTTCACACCACAAACCTAATTGTAATACGAAACCAACCCTAAGTCGGCTAATTCCCACATATGATTAAATAAAAAATAAAATACACATAATTTAAAAGGACAGTTCTGAAATTTTCAATTTAATTATTCAAGTGTTTTCTTTTGAATTTAATCATTTAGTTGCTTGTTTATTTGATGATTTATTTAATTGGTATGGATTATGTGATTTATTTAATTAGTTATAAATAATTGTTTTATTTATTTTAATTAACTGAATGTGTACTGTTGTTATTATGTGGCTGTGTAGATAATTGTTATTTATTTATTTATTTATTTTTTTAATTAATTGGTTGTCCGTGTTTTGTTTTCTATCTATGTTAGTGTAGGGTTGTATTTTATTTTTTATTTAATCATATGTGGGATTTAGCCGACGTAGGGTTGGTTTTATATTAGAATTAGGTTTGTGGTGTGAAGCCTATATATATGTACGTTATACGTTGGTTTAGGGTTACAAAACAAAACCCTATTCACGTATACGGTGAGGCTTAGAGAAAACAGAGTGAAAGAACTTTGAGAGTTTAATAGAGAGGTTCAAGGAGAAGGGAACGGGGTTGCTTCTGGGTTGAACCAAGAGCGCTGGAGGTGTAGAACAGCAGTCGACGACATTAACGGACAATTCAGAGACGGAGGTTTAGAGTTTCAAAATCTGAAACTCAAGGCAAGTCTCTATTCTTCTCTTTCCTTTAATTCGTGTTCTGTGCATGCCTAGTTAGACTCCAGGGATTTAATAAAGGCTAAAACGGATTTAAACAAACATAATAACATGTCTTTTATGCATATATGAATTTTGTTTAATCACATGAATTATCTGTTTTGCAAAATCTTTGATGTTCTGTTATTTGTTCCTTTTGTGGTTTACGATTACGCTCTGTTTTAGTTGAGATTAGTAATGCGATGGGATGCCTTGTAACTAATTTGGGACTGAGTTTGAACCCTAGAACAAGTTCTTAGAACAGTATTTGATTGCACTAAATTAATCTGAATTAATCTGTTGTGACTTGTTTAAAATTGCTAACGGAGGTTCTGTAATCGTTGCTTCAAAACTTATGTTCAATACATGTTATGATTGAATATCAGTGGTTTAAAATTTATCTAAGACTAAGATTGAACCTAGAATGAGAATTAAAATACATTAAAGAGGCTCTGTTAATCACCAGAGTTGGAGAAGACGAAGCAGAAACGGACGACGGCACCTAAAGGAGTGAGAGCAGGCTCCAAAACAAGGAGGAGCTGGCTTTCAAAGGTGTGGAGCTGGCTCTTGCTTGCTAGGAGCTGACTCCTAAGGTCTTGGAGCCGGCTCTTGTTGAAGAAGAGCAAGCTCTTCATTTTGAAAGAGTTTGCTCTCACCCAAACGCACTCAGTTTGATCTTTTATGCACTGTTTGGACTGTACAGAGTATTAGTACTTCATTTAAACTGTTTTAATTGATGGTTGGGACTGTAATTGACCTGTTAGATGATGAAAAACATTAATCCATGAGTTGGCTAAGGAAGGGAGCAAAATAAATCTAAGGAAAAACCGTAGGTTGCAAACTATGGACATTTAAACTACTTATTGGAACTTGAAATTTTTGTTAAATATAATTTATTATTGTTTAGTTATATTTAAACAGAATTATAAGAATAGTAAATTCTTGAAATTATCTATTCTTGGTTTGGAATAAATTGATATGTATGTTCTGTTAATTCTACCAATTTATGGATTTTATGGAGGATTTAAATGCTCTGGCTCATATTAGCAATTTAAATGGACGGAATGTGATGTTTAGATTCTGTAATGAATGCCTAATGTCATGTTATATGTATTAAGCTGTATTTATGCATATCCTGGATAATGATTGATAAATAACAATTAGTGTCTTAACAATTATGTTATTAGGAGGATTGTATGCACCGGTATGGGACGGCGACATACTAGGTATGGATTAGTTCAAACACCAAGTCTGCCTAATTTTGGATTAAAGTATGGATTAACCATTTAGGTTAAGTCCAGCACCTACTTGTGTCATGTCAACAAAATAGTTGAATGACCTAATGTGGTTTCAGGACGGATGATTATACATATATCAGACCACTACACAGATGGATGGTATTTTGTATTAGGAGGAGTACAGACTTTATATATTTATTACATGGTGTCATGGTATGAACTTGAGTCTCAGAACCATGGTTAGGGCACGTATATCGCCTAGGATTGATAACTGGACATAGGTGTTGTTCCCTGGTAGGTTTAGGTACACATGACCACATTATGTGCGATTTGCATGATATTTCTACTCAGGTTGAGACAGACCTATTGGACTAGCGAGTGTCCTATAATGTGTACTATATATACATATATGGACTACTCTAGATATTGTTGGGCTAGTTAGGATGTATTTGCGTATCGAATTACTGTATGGATCGTTGTAGAATAAGACTTGCATGTGGACCTAACCCACTCTCTTATTTTTCAAGTATTCGTCAGTTCCAGGGTTAGAGCTTGGACGTGCAGAGCAGATACAGACACTCATTCCTCCAACTACGTAGGAATACTATCTATACTTAGTTTTAATTTTTATTTTTAGTTTGGGATTTTTAGGGTCCACTGGATGGGTTCCGAGTTGTTAAACTTATGAAGGTTTTGGATTAACGGATTTCAATAATTATGTTATAAGGATGTTTGTTTTAGTTTCTTCCAGCTTAATATTTATTTCTTAATTCATTTTGTACTCGGTGTCGTCTTAACATATTAATTGTTTGAAATCTCTCGGGTTTGGACCTGATCAACCGAAATCTCGAATTTGAGGGGTATCACGTCTTCCCTCTAGCATCTCACTCACCACACACAAATCAATCCGGTGAGAAGATGCTGGTGAAGTGATTGGCTTCCGCCGACAAGGTCAACAAAATCAAATAAATCTTGTGCTTCAAATAGGTCATACAATAGTGGAAGAACGTGAGCCTAAAGCGCCGATCCGTCTTCCCCTACTCCAACTCTGGCTTAAACCGGCGCACACGTTGCTAAATCCTGAACTTCCTCCCTGCATTCATCTCTATGCTCAACAAGGCCGATGAAGATTTAGTGATTCAAAGCAATGGAGGGCTCGTTTTGCCCTTTGATGTTGGGTTTGGGGGCAAGAAATCAAAGATCAGCGAGGACTGATCCTAATCTGTAGCGAAATCGGCTGAAAACGAATCAAGGCTAGGAACCTTAGTGAGGAAGAAGGGAGCACAGGGAACTGCTCGGTGACCAAGATGGCGGGCTGACGGCGAGCGTTTGCACGCCGACGATAGACAGATGGTACCGACGAGACTGTCGACAACGAGGAAGGAGAACGAAATGAAGGTGAAATGCACTAAAATGCCTTTGAATAGTTACTGTAATGGCGAGATTCCGACGGTGGTTGGTTTCAGTTCTTTAGATCGGGATTTGGGTTGTCCACTGTTGTTGTATTTTTTATTTTGTTTTTTAATTGGGTTTCGGGCTCTGTGTTTGGGTTGATTGTGGTGGTAACGGAGGTACGGAGTTATGATTTTGATTCTGGTTTGGTTACGGATGGATGGTGGTTTGGGTGGTGGTGAAGGTTGTGGGCGGATGGGGTTGTTTTGCCGATTTGGGGTGTTGTTAATGGAGGAATATTGTCCATTGGCGACTGAATAGCACCGACGACTGAATTCGTTATTGGCTTAGAGAGAAATCAAAGTGGGTTTACCCGCCGTCTTTGCTCCAAGCTCGTCATCGCCGTTTTGGACAAAAAAAAATGTCTTTTTTTTTTTTTTTTTTTTTGGGTTTATTGTTAGTTGGACTACCACATTGGATTCTGTCTAAGTAATAGGTCAAAACCGTTGGTACGAGTATCACGCCCCCAATCTTTAATTGCCAATAAAAATACTAAATGAAGATAAAACCTAAAAAAAAGAGTACAACTTTTTAAATAATTAATTACTTTATATTTTAATATAAATTCTATTATATTTGACACATAAATAGCCACATAAATTTTTATCGAGTTAAATAGCATGACTCATAATTAATACGTTGCTTCCTTTTAAAATTATCATTCCATCCTTTTAAGTTTAAAAGTGTGTATAATTTAAATTGAGAGAGATTTAAAAACTCAAAAGTAATTATGAAAAAATAATACTTTTTGCTTTGACTCAATCATTCAAGCCAACTAATTTGAAACACCCTAAAATAGAATAATGTACTATTCATACGAAACAAATGTAATATTAAACTTCCCCAAAAAAAAAAAAAATTTAAATAGTCCGGATACAATATGACTTTCTATCAATTAGGCTGGCGACATGTGTATTTGTTTCTCAACATACGCACATGATGTCCACCACTCAATGGCCCAAAACTTTGGCCCTTGGGTGCTCAAATGATGTGAATGCGTGAACTTTGAAACACTGGGCCAGATTCTCTTACACAAACCCACAAGATATTCTGAAAAACATGGTCTGACTTTTTCATTCAATTAAATTAGATCTTTCTACCAAGCCCAGCCCATACATAACCATCACAGTAAATAATCTCCCCTTAATTGAACCCTTAATTAAGCCCAGCCCATGCATAACCAAGCTTTTCGTTTTATTTTATTTTATTTTTATTTTTTATTGGAAACAGCGACACTAGAAAATTAGGCCTCTTTTTTTTTATTCAATTTTATAAGAAAATTTTCACAAAATTGTTAATCAAATTACAAGATTTTATTTTATCATTATTATTTTTTTCTTAATTTCTTTGAGAATTTAAAGTTGAAAACTATTTAGGGCATGCTTGGTATGTAATTCTAAAAACCGTTCTTAAAAATTCAGAATTTTATTTATTTAAATTTTTTTTTTGTTTCTTAATTTCTTTAAGAATTTCAAGCCGGAAAAACTGTTATAGTTTCTTTGAGAATTTTGATAAAACATTTTTCAAATAACTGTGTGGAAAGTGTATATATGTGTGTGTGTGTGAAAGTTGATTCATTATAATTAATGTCAAATTATATTAAAAAGAATTTGAAATATAAAAAAACATATGGTTTTGCATGTAATGTCATTTTGATACAAGAACTCTGTTTTAAAGATTATCTACAATTTCCTTGAACTTTGGCGGAGTAGCCTATTGTTTTATAAAAAAAAACTAATATCGTAAATGAGTAGCATTAGGAAACAAGCCGTCTTAGCTCAGCTGGTAGAGCGCGTGGCTTTTAACCACGTGGTCGTGGGTTCGATTCCCACAGACGGCGAGTTTTTTAGTTTATTTAACTTTTAATTTTAAACTTAGATATTAATCCCCGTTCCCTTTCTTTTTCGTTGGGGGTTCTTTTAGTGAAGAAGATGGATGCGTGAATATGAGGGCAGGTGTACCCACCGTATATAGCTTTTGATATTTGGGTTTTAATTAATTTTAATTAATATGATGTTACACTTTTTCATTAATAGCCAACTTTAGTCGATGTAATAAGGACCATACTCTACTCTCTCTCACCAACCCCTTAATTAAAACCACCACCCAACCCTTCAACCCCTTAATTCATGTGACCCCATCTATGCCACTTACTACTCCTAATATTAGCTTCTTTTCTTTTTTTTACTTCCTACAATATTTTCTTTTTCTTTTTCTTTTTCTTTTTCTACTTATATATACTTAGTGTATGCATATCATTTCTTTTTTTAAACAATCACCTTTTAAAAATTAAAAATCAAAAATTTAAAAAAAAACATATAATTAACTATATAGCATACTACTCTTTGCAGTTTCCTCTTTAAATAGTCTAATGTCGTCAATTTTTATAGAGACCACATAAACTTATATGAATAGTCAGAGTAGTCGATAGTGAAACAACAATACTTGTAATTTGTGATTTTTTTTATACTTTTTTTGCTTACGCTAATAGTTGTAATTTGTGATTTTTTTTATATGATTAAATTTGCATCGTAGAGTTGAGAGTCTATAAAACACTGCCACAAATATATATATATATATATATATATATAAACACACATATATGTGTACAGCTATATATCTTGGTTATATAACTTATAACTAAGATACTCTCCCATATACTTTTTATTCAAATACGAAAAGGGCAAAAGAAAGTGGCGACTCAGAGCAATCCTTTTAATTCAACTACCTAAAGCATGGTGGCAGCTCAGAGCACTCTTCACCTCACCTGTATATATAGATATATATATATACGAGAGACATGTGGCTTTAAACATTAGTGACAAACTGGTAAGAGGTAGCTACTTTTTGATATACATAATGGACGTTCGCAGAGACAACCCAACATCGACAATGACAACTTAAAAGTTCAATTACAGTCGTACATGTACAAATTCTTAGTCCATGCATAATTTTTGAAAAATTATTACATGATTCAAAATTATTATGTCATTTCGAGCTTCACTACTCTAATCCCTCTCCAGATGATTTTTTATTTTTTGGAATTTACTAACCAACTTGATTTTAGACTATACACGTGTCTAAGAATTCGAATTCTCTTCCGTACACAAATGATGCCGTCGCTGATAATGTAGACAAGCTTTGTTGACCAAGTGATCTCTCCGGTATCTAAAAAGTGTTTTAAGCATTGATATAATTTTAAAAATTAAAACTTATTTTACATATTCTATGAATATAAGAGTCAACCAGTCAAAATAATAAACCAAATTAACTTTGTAGGAATTGGATTTGCGCATTTTTACTTTTACATGTGAAAAAGATTATTTTATTATTTTAAGCTCGTTATCTCTAAATCACTACGGAGTAATTTTATCTCGCCCTTTCCGGCCTATACACATATAATGTTTTAGGGGGAGACATACAGTGAGCTTTAACAAAAATGAAAAAGTAACACCACATGCCACAACATTGCTAAATTGGTCTTTGTTGATGTAATTGGTCATTATTGTTGTTTGCACATCTCATTTAATTTCTACACTTAATAATATACACTTCATCAAACTCATATCGTGGACCATGTGCTTTGACATTGTTCCCCAAACCAACATTAATTTTAATCAATTCATTTTCAGATGGCATTTCTACATCCAAAGCACAAGTCAAAGATATACACATATTTACACCATGGAAAAAGTTGTGTGCATGAACATTTCATTTTCAATGCAGTTCACAATATATATTTCTGTGTGTGTGTGTGTGTGTGTGAGAGAGAGAGAGAGAGAGAGAGAGAGAGATTTAAAAGAGAAGTAGATTCCATTTCTTGAGATGTCTTCTTCCTAGATTACAAACTAAATGAACATCAACACCAACAAAAAGAAAGAGAGAAATGCAGAACCCCCTGCCCACCTTACACGTAAAAGATAATACATACATACATACATACATATATATATATATATATACTGGGAGCCCCTTCATTCTAACAAGTGGCATATTACGAGACAGAAAATATACAGGTAGTGCCACCTACTCTTCCTCACAAACTTCACAACAGTTGCAGACCTTCTTTATGCTTTCTTTCTAGGGAAAAGATACACCAGAATCTCACATGACTCTCTGGTTTATTAAAGAAAACACAAACACGCTTTTGTTTGTTTGATTGTGTTTGTTTTTTTTCCCATCTCCTCCCCCACACGACTTCTCCTTTTCCTTCCCTTGCCAAACACTTAAACCCATCATATTTTTCCTTCCCCTTTCTGTCTCTCCCACACTCTTTTTTTGTTGGGAATTTTATTTATTTGTAACTTCTTCTTTACTTCCTTTGTGAAAGCTACCTTGTTGGGGGAGCTTAGGCTAGGCTAGGCTACTACTATATATATAGTCAAAGTGGCGGGAATGTGGGGGGGTTTGTGTTCCCATTAGGGCTTTAGGAGCATCCCTTGGTGACATCCTTAAGTGATCTGTTGTATTTCATATGGGCCTTCACCAGCTGCCCTGCTGAAAGAGCAGACATGAGGGATAGCTCACCGGCAAGAACCGAACCGGCTACAATGGTGGCCAAGAGCCTTGAGTTTGACCCCGGTGACTCTTTGCTCGCACCCTTCACTCCAAGTAGGTTCAGACAAGCAGACTGAGAAGCCAATTGGGTGCCACCTCCAACCGTACCCACCTGACCATTCATAAATTGCACCAAAAAAAACCAATTAATTTATTTTCTTAAAAACACAAGAAACAAGACGTTATGGTTCACCTGTCTCATGGGAAAAGGGAAATGGGCCCTAAGAAGACAAAGCTCTGCAATAATTTTTTCTGTTACCATCTGATCTATTCACAGCAGATCAGAAGGCATAGATTCTTTATACCAGTTAAATTAACAGGACATGTTGGATGGCCCATATATATATATATATATATATATTACTGGCAAACACCATTTAAATTAACTGGACAAGTTTGGATGGTCCCTACAAACATTTATTTTGCTTCGTATTTAAAGATAAATAAATTGAAAGTTGAGCAAATTAAGTACCTCAATGGAAGGCATGGTGACGGAGACGTGAAGATCCTTGCCGTTGTTAATGGCTTCCATCATGGTGATGCAGTGAGAGCTCTCCACGTTCTGAGCCGGGTCCTGCCCGGTTGCAATATATACCGCAGAGACAATATTGCTGGCATGGGCATTGAATCCACCGAGAGCGCCAGCCATTGCCGATCCGGTAAGGTTTTTAAGCATGTTCAGCTCCACCAGAGATGCTACGTTGGTCTTCAACACCTTCCTCACCACCTCTTCCTTGATAATTGCCTCACAAACAACCGACTTGCCGCGTCCTTCAATCCAGTTCACCGCTGCTGGCTTCTTGTCCGAGCAGAAGTTTCCTGTTACATTGCGAACCCCAAATTTAGTAAAAAAATAAAAGCACATAAACACTTCGCATACAGAAATTCAAATCCCAATCGATTGGAGTTAAGTTTACTAAAAGAGTATAATGTTTCCCCCACAAATTTTCTGTAAAAACTATTGTATGAAAGCGTTTTTACGAGTTTAAAATCATTCCATCTCAATAACCAATACTCTTCCCCTCCAAGCATGAGGATGCAAGCTCCAAAATAATGTAAAATCCATGTTTATTTCCAATATTTTCTCCTCACACCACACAGGGCATGCACCAAGTAAAGCATTCAATAACCAACAATAGCAGAAATTGACTTCAAAGCAAAATTTAGGAAAAATTATTACGAGGTTCGGGACCATCGGCCATCCTAGGCCAATGGCTAGTCCATGGATAAGTAGACGTGCCTACTTTTTTGCCTTTTACTCTATAGTAATTAGTAAGAATCAATGATTCCAGAACCATATAATAATTTTTGAAAATTTATACGGGTACAAATGCTACCATCTCAATTGATTTTAACAACTGACATGCTGAATATTTTGCATTAAATTTTAAGAAAAAGGTAAAACATGGTAACAGTAATTTAATCTAGTTAACAATAACTAAAATATTAATCCACCCCTTTCTAGTGCCATCCACCATAGCAAAAGTCATCAATAACAATTTTACAGTAAAGTGGGCAGCTGAATAAGAAAATTAAGTAGAGTTACCGGAGATGCCAATGACGTCCATGTCGGAGAAATCATTTTGAAGAAAATCGAGGACATTTTGAACGCCTTTGGAGATCATGTTCATCCCCATTGCATCCCCAGTGCTGCAGTTAAACCTCATGTATAGATTCTTCCCGGCAATTGCACATTGAATGCCTTGCAGCCTTGCAAATCTGCTAGATCTGTGTGACCCCCACAACCACAATCAATTTGTGAGCATAAAATATGTCACTTCTTATTCAATTCTTAGATGCTTTAAAACTATAGATCCACTTAAAGACTTTTTTTTATATATAAAAAAAAAAAAACACTATAATTGCTTGGCATAAGAAAGATTGACAACCCATGATATGATTAGTAAATTCACAAAGAACAAAATAGAGAAGAAAAAAGGGTATGAAAACCCAAAATACAATATACTATGAATAATGAAACACTCGTACTAATTATTTGATTCGCGCCATAAAAGATGGCGGCAAAGAGGCAAAAATTTGAGAGCACATCACATCAAAAAGATATAATTCAGATATAATATATGTGTAGGTCTAATTATAAATTTATACTCAAAATCTACCAAGTCAAAACACAAAATTGGAAGAAAACTTAAAGTGCTCAACTACGTGTTAATATATATATATATAATTACTCACCTACCACC
>JAOTQH010277195.1:0-10384 GCA_025631255.1 Cornus kousa
GACATGAGGCCAAGAGCCATAAGCTTTTATTTCAAATGTATGCTCTTGAGTTGCAAGTTTTGTTCTAAAAGTGTAAAATTTTCCAAAAATTAAGGTTTGACATGTGAAATTTTGTAAATGGATTGTAATGAGGCCATAGGCCATTGAGACATGTTTTATTATCCATATTACACTTGTGTGCATGTTCACATCATCACACACTTGCATATTTTGTGATTTGATCATACCATGGGGGTTTCCAAACTAAGTTTCAGCTTTTTGGTGCATAGCAGAAAATTTTGTGCATTCTCGAGTCATTTTGGTCGACCGAAATGCTAGTTCGGTCGACCGAAGCTCCTTTGGTTCGCGAGGTCTCATTCCAGTAGCAAAATCACCATTTTTGAGCCTATTTCGGTCGACCGAAACACTATTTCTGTCTACCGAAGCACCAAGGCCATTCTTGCTCTTAAAAATTCATGTTTCAGCAGCCTCATTTCGGTAGACCGATGGATCATTTCGGTCTACCGAAATAGCCATCCCGAGAGCAGTTTCAGCTTCTGTCCTCCAACTTCAACAGGTCATAACTTCTTCGTTTTAACTCCGAATTGGTCTATTCTTCAGTCTAAATTGACCGCGTCAAAATAAGCTTTCCAATGGTACTAATTAGAGCTTCATATTTTAATTGTAACTCAAGTTATTCAAGTTTTAGTAAGGTAGTGTCAGATTTTAGTTTGAACCGAGATGGAGTTTTTCATTCTTTCAACTTCTTGATTTGATATCTTTGTCATCCGGACTTCAAATCAGATGATTCTTGAGTCAAAATTCATTAATTTTTTGATGTCTTTCCAACGGTATACATGGTAGCATCCATTTCTATTTTAAATTACCATTTCACCCTTTGGTTCACCGTTTTGCAGTTTTAAGCCCTTGCTTCTATTTTCACTCCCTTCGAGTTTTGTGACTTCATGGAATGTCACATTGGTGTCTTGGAGATGGTTTGTATCTCTAAAGAATTCAGTTTCATCTCTTACTTCCGCATTTTGGACTCGATACCGAGTCAACTTTCGTTTCATCACTAACGAACCGGGTTGAAAAACTCGGGTCGCTACTCTTTCATATTCTGAATATTGCATAATTGTATGAGTGGATAGATAGAATTTGTAAATTGCGAAAATTGGCCATTGACTCTATTCACCCCCCTCTAGAGTCAATTAGTGTCTAATAATATATATATATATATATAAATAATATGGTCGAATGTCTTACAACTTTTTGTTAATGATAGCTATGGGTATATTCAGAAGAGAGGGAAGGTGAAAGACACTTACCACGTCTAATAAATAAGCTCGAGAACTGTGAAAAATGGAATGTGAAATATTTTTGGTCTATGCGAAATATTTTTGCCTTATTGGAATGTGATGAAGGGCTTATTGAGAATATTACAAAAATATTTAATCCATAAGTTTAGTAATGGAATAATCGTTTCATTCCTACACACCAAACGTAGCATTAGATTCTCGTTAATGAGAATCTATAATATCCTCTCTTTTTACATGATCCAATAAAAACAAAACAAGTCATCTTTTGTTAAACAATTTAGCAAACGGATCCTACCCGAATGAAATTGGATAAAAAGAGTTCAGTTTTGATTTTTATTTATTATTATTATTTTTAAGGATTCAACTTATGTTCGCTCTCTTTAGTCTTTTCCCGGCACCAACAACAAGCCTCTCCATTACCATTAAAAGAATAAAAATAAAATAAAAACGAAAGAAAGACAAGCCTCTCTATTCACCACTTCTTCCTAAAGGAACTCAATTTTTTTTTTCTCTTTTATGTTGGTGTGTAGTGCCTGTAAATTAAGGGACTCAATTAATCAAGAGTCTGCCATATTATTCCCAAAGGAACCTTTTCATTTAATTTAAATAGGCACCGAATACAGTGCAGTATTATGTTTACATCAAATTAACAATCGGGATAGTGTCGGTTCACAAAGCAGCCGAAGGGTGGGTGGTAATGTTGTGGTAGCATTGGTTAGGTGCTTTAGTATCCTATCAAAATCAAGGAACATAACCTTGGCGGAAATCAAAAAAAAAAAAAAAAAAATCTTACCTCCTTCAAATATTCTTGACAATTGAAGGTTGGGGCTGGAAAGAGACGAAATCAGACAAAAAAATTTGAACCATCTTTTCCCAATCTCATTCGGGTAAGATCCGTTTGCTGACCTATTTAACAAAAGATGACGTGTTTTATTTTTATTGAACCACATAAAAAGTGAGGATATTGTAGATCGTTACTAACGAGGATTTAAATATTATCCTTCCAAAATTATTTTAACCTTCCATCTTTCCTCCCCACTTATTCATTAAAATAGATGTGATTGTCATTCAAATATATATATATATATATATATATATATATATTTACTGTTAAATACATTTTTTTATTTTCTTATAGCACGTGTATGGATCTCATAATGGCATAATACACGAAAACGACCTCAAGAATATACTTTCTAAATCCCTACTAACGTCATTATGTCCCTGGGGCATTATGTTCAATAATTTGAGAATTATATATATATTTTTTTAGATTTGCAATTTAACAACATGCATGAATTGATTTGAGATACTTATATCTGCGAATTTAAATAACAAAGTTTAAGGAGTTATTTGAAATTTATACCCATGCATGATGATTCTAGTAATACATGGATTGCAATAATATATATATATATATATAAATTTTATTTTGGAATCCAATTTTCCATAGCCTTAAATCTCTAGATTTCAAATTTATTCAAAAATTAATTCAAAGCATAACTCATCAAACCCAAGATTTAACTTCTTTTTTTCAATAATTTAAAGCCAATAAATAAAATAATTTATGAGTTATACAATCATAATAATATCATTTAAAGATATGAGAATTTAATTTAGGAACATTTACATTCCAGTAAATGATATAAATAAATAAATAGATTACAAATGATGTGACAGTACTACCGTATTATTAAAAGCACTTGACTTGACTAGCTAAAAGACAAAATCAGCAATTAAGAAATTAATCGTTCTAAATATATTATAGATTTATATAACATATAAAAAAAAAAACTAGAAAATAATTGCTAAAAGTATATTGTAAATTTATATAACAAGTAGAGGTCCCTGTTGCGGATTCTACCATTAAGAACACCTAAATAATTTACTCACAATTGTCGTTAGCATTTCTCTTATACAATTGTACTTTTTGCAGCACGAGACTCCAAAGAATACCTAGATTATTTATTTTAATTTTTTTTTCCCCTTAAAGATTGATTTTAGGTATGATTTCAAAATTTAGGATGATATATAGAACCTAAAAAATTGTGAGATGGGCACAAGAATAGTTTGGGATCATGGTGATTCTCCTTAACGTTGCTACAAACTATATCAATTAGTTGAGTTCAGTATTGATCAACATACTGATGTGTGTATATATATATATATATATATATAGAAACATAAGGAAACTCAAATCAGGACAAGCTCAAGAACCTACAAATCTATGACAATGTAACAATCTTATAAATAAATATCACTATAACTGTTTACATTTCTGTATCAACACTTTGGTCCTCAGCTTCCAACTCAAAAAACAGGGCATACATGCACCAGACAAAGACACACATGCATGGTCTTCCGATTTAGGACCACCACACAGTACTCCTACAAGTGTGTGTAACGATTTGATTTAGCATGGACATGTGCTTCCAAATAGCACTAAACAGAGCAAAATCAATGCTTGTTCCTGAAGTAGAACCACATGAGTGAAGTGATGGGTCCAAATGTTGCTTCCTTGAGATTGAGTTTGCTCCCAGTGAAAGGAACTTGAGATTGAATTGTAGGAAACTTTACCTCCTCAATAATATATCTGCTTTGAACTTCAAGAAAAGAATTTTCGATTATCTCAAACAAAGTAGAGTTTGTGGCAGGAGGCGTTCTAGAGTTGTTTTATTCTAAGTGCATATCAGACTCTTCGGCATTGTCTTGTGGAAGTCTTCGAGATCAAAGTTTCAAATTGGCTTAATTGAGAAGCATGACAAGTGTTGAGCACTCTACGTTTATCCACACATTAAGAATAGGATCAGAGACTTGAGAGCCTATTTCGGAGAAGGATGCAAAGACAGAGCAAGTGATTCATTCTTCCTGGTGAAGTTGAGCAGTAGCATAGGCTGTCCTCAAACGTTTTCCTTCCGAAAAACAGAATCAACTGCAGAGTTTCCAGAATTAAAATGCCCACTTTTGAGCTTGTGAGAAAATGTAATTCTTTATTTATTGCATTGCTAACTTTTGCACATTGTACAGCTAGTGCAATGCCTAAACCTGCAGTAAAGCAACAAGTGATAAATAAGAAATACAATTATGATATATGCTAGTGATAGTTTTCATATCATAATTTGGAGTTCTATGAATTGAAAATTTGAATTCAACAGAAAAAACAAAAACTAAAAAAGGTTGGAAAATGTTTTGTCATTATAGTACTAACAATAATCAGTGATTTGAATAGAGTCCAGGCAATGTGACTAGAGAATGGAAAATAAAATGAACCCAAAATGAATAACCAGACTGTTTTCTACAAATAACTTACCAACAGAAGAGGGGAGATTATGGCCTTGGATAGAGCGGAATGAATGATAGAGTTCATGCAGCCGACCCCAAATAACTTGAAAAAAGACTGTTGAATAATAGAATTCAGGAAGCCGGACCCGAAATAACTTCCCAACAGAAGGGGAAATTAAGAGATGCATTTTCTTCTATCTAGAGTATATATATAGGGCTTGCTTTATCAGAGTATGCATGTGCTCCAAACACTAAATTTTTTACATTTCTGATATATGAACTAAAACATTACAAAGTCAATTCTGAATCTCTAGTAGTCTAGTTGGAAACAAATGAAGTGAGAAATTGGAAATGTAAGTAACACTAGAAGCAATAACAGAAAGTGTACATAGCTTATAAACCTAAGCTTGTGTTGAATTCACCCCCTAAAGTGTCCATTTTTTATTTTTAATTCTTTCTAGAACACAAAAATTTGAATACATTTTGCAAAGATATCTCTTTCAATTGAGATGACTTACACAGTTTTCTTTTCACATTGGTAAGCATGTAACAATAATCATACACAAACATATACACATACATAACAAAAGTTCTCACAGGAAAATAAGAAGTTCGGGTCATTTTCAGAAATAGAAGATGTGATATAAGAAGATAAGAGAACGATATAATTAAAATATTTCTTTTATCTGAACTTGTGATTTTAAATATATTTTCTTGCCTCAACTTGTTAGTAAAATTTACAAGATACATATGTATATAACAAAAATCTCCTGAAAAATGTTATGGTGCTCATGTAGGTTAAATAAATCATAATAAAATAGTTATCAACAATGAGGGAGCATGTTTGATTAAAACATATAATAGCAAAATTCAACAAAAGGCTTGAAAATAACGTTTTCTTATTTCAGAGTTCAATTGCTCATTCTCTATATTCCTCCTATCCAAGTACCACTGTCCAGAGGAAGAAATTAACGATCAATGACTGCACATTCTCTATATTCCTCTCTCATTCTCCTCCATGGTATACGGGAGGTTTACCGCATCACAACTTTTATGTACATAAAGATCCGATAATCACAACATTGAGCTCAGTGATAATCACAATGTGTATCATTAGTTCTGTACATTCAATTTGAAAGTACTTGAGTAAGAACAATCTTAAAAAGGCACCTACTAGATTCTAAGTTCGAAGTTCATATACAGATTATTTAAGTTGAACTGTCATTTTTGACATGCATTAAGCAAATGCAATGCATCAATTCTATAGAAGAGTAGTCAGATTGTAACGGGAAAAAATGGGAACCAATTTTAAAGACACAAAACTATAAGCATTCAGTGTGAACATTGTAAAAGCAGCATATTTATGCCTGTCAAACAAATTTTTTCTAAAATAGTGCCGATAATACCAAAAGCAACTCAAGTACGGTTATGATTTATAAGAAGTTCAACCCCTTTACCTACAAAGATCCATTAATAAAATGAAAAGAAAAAAACAAAAGGGCAACAGCTTTAGCATTCTATCAAATGAATGGTGCAGAGAAAGACTCCAACCTGTTCACTTAATAAGGCTTTGTGTTGCATAATTGTGTTTCGTTATTTGATCAATGTTTTTTCTTCAAATTGCTTTGCAGATGATCCTCAGAACCAAGAATGTCTACAGCTTCGTTAGCAAAAATCATCTCGGCATTGAAGTCATCTGCGCCACTAGCAGCAAAGATAGGCATGTATATATATCAAAATAAAACTACCGATGGTGCAGGAACTGTATCACAAAGTAAAAAATTTGAACATTTTGTAAAGCAAAGAGATATCCATTCAATAATCCACAATGACAGAAGCTTAAATTGAACAATACTACACTCATAACAAGTATTCTTATAGGACAATAACGGATGAAACACCCCCAGCATGTCAAATGAATTATGAAATCATCTCATCAAGAGTATTTCGTTGGTATTATGGATTATACGAATTTATTGAACTAGATGTTTTTCAACTCTCTCTCTCTTTTATTTTTATTTTTTTTATTATTATTATTTTTGAAAGTTGGTTTTTCAAAATATTAGCATTCTGTCAAGGTTGTAAAGGAAGATTATCTGTCAGAAGACGGAGGGTACGCATAGAATAATGGACAACTTGAGTTGAGGGTTAACGGTATGACACATAATGTGAGAAAGGGGAGCTTCTACAAGCTAAAAGATAAATCAGGCTTTCAGACCTTGCCCTCCTCAGATGAAACAAATAAATATGAAGTGATTTCCAAAACGTCATTTTACATACTCCTCAATGTCCTGATTATCCTATTTTAGTCCATGGAATGAATGTACATGTCAATCTATATTCTGATGAATGTTATGTTCATACATAGCCTATATGATTGAGGGCATCAGATAAGATCACACAAGATTTTCATGGAAAAATAGGAAAAACAAGGAACTTCACAAATGTTGGTCAATGTTAAATATTCCTATATGCGGTGTAGTTTTAAATTTTATACAAATGAAAAGGTACGGGTTCAAAACAGTAAGGTTGCTCCATTATGATCAAGAGGCCAGGGTTCGAAAGAGGAAACAACCTCATCAAAGAATTTTGATGTTGCCTCACAAAAGCTCCTTCATGGTTCTCCCACTAAGGAGAGACATGGTGGCCCCCTATCACAGAGAATCTAAAAGCCCCCCTGAGCAAGCACAAGTTCAAAAAAAATGACATGTTGAGAAAGGTGGAATCGTCGTGTAGGGCTCAGAAAACGCAAAGGGTGAGACATAGGGCTCAGTTTCTCGTGCACTGGGTAGCTCTTTTTACTGATCTATTTTTCGAAGATGAGTTATGACCACCCTAGATATACAATACAATAGTTGAGGGAAAAAGATCCGGCTCTTAAGCTTACATGACCGATTAAACAATGGGAATTATGTATATTCTGTCCACCATTCAAAAGATTGAATACTTGAGAAAAATGGAGTCTTTCATTTCTTGATTCATCATACTAAGAACAATGGACTATATGCACAGGACTTCTATCAAGCAAAATCCTAGGTTACAATACGCAGATGGCATCAACTGAATTCACATCAAAATTTAAAACCAGAACATTAAAAGAAAGAATGCTCACAAGAGAAGAGAATAGTATATAAGGCGTGAACACGGGCTCCCAAACACGAGAAGCAACCCAACACTTGGGGCAACAAGGCACTTGCCTGAAGTAGCCTACATTTGAGACTCCAAAGAAGCAGCAAAGTGAAACCAAAGAGAGCATTGCTCAACCAAACTGTCTGGTTCTTGGGAAAGGACTAGAAAAAACAATGGGAAAACAAGAAGACAAAAGAAAAGGTCTAAAATGGTTAGAAATTGAGGCCATTTCAACCACTTTTAAGAATTTTCATCCATTTGATTTACCCTCACATTTTTCCATAAAACCAAACGTGACTATGAAAACAGACTTGGGTTGAAGTTGCCCTAGTCACATTCAAAAGTTTCCCTTTTCTTTTCAACAATTCCTCAGCAACCAAACAGACCATGGAAAATTTATAATTATCCCAACAGAAAAAAGAGAGAGAAGAGAGGCATACCTATATGCTACCAGATTTAACCTCTGGGTTGTCCCTAATCTGGGAGCGAGTTTGAGCAAATAGAAAGACATTATTCTTCAAACAGACAAAAATGCGGACAAAATACACAGTGCTTTCATTGAGAGTCGAACTCAAGACCTCCCGCTTACTAAACGGGTGCTCTAACCAACTGAGCTATGAAAGCTTGTGCTAACACTTCGACAATGTTCTTATTAATCTGAGAAATGACTTGTCATTTTCTCCAAAAATAAAAAATTAGAGAACTAGAAAATGAACATCATCTAAAATTGGATTTACTTTGACCATCTTGTCATAATAAAAATCATGGACAAAATGAAACTTCAATTTGTTTTTTCTATTCTATATATATATATATATTTTTGGTTCATTCATTACTTGGAATGCCTACAGTGGGAATGAAATTTAAAATTAAAATGAATCCACTTGATAATTGGGTCACACCTAGTTGATGTGATCTGCCGTAATCTAATAGACAAATAAATGTTTCTTTTCTTGTATTCTCAGTTTCCAACTTTTGTTTTCTACATATTAGAGTTTCATAACTTTCAGGTATATTAATATATTTTCTACACTTTGTCATAAATAATAGTTTTACTTTGTTAATACAGTTGTAGATGATAAAAAAAACTTTACATATATATGGTGAATATTTAGCTGAGAATTGGTCTTTACACTTTGAAACTATTGATCGAGATTTTTACTTTACTTATGTCTCATAATTTTTATGTTTTTACTGTGCATATTCTTACTTTCTTTTTTATTATTTGTGATTTAATTTTGTCGATTTCGCACTCGCACTCTCGATTTTACTCTTGATTCCGCCCTCCTTGCTCTGGACAATATTTCTGAAATTAACTTGTAAAGTAGTAGATGTTTAAAATAAAAATAAAAAACTCACTTTGATTAAAAAAATTTTTGGATTAGGCAAATACAAATATGTATATATAAGAAGTTAAAAGCAAATATACACATCCACATCATGTCTGGAATGCCTCAATTTTTTTATTATTTTATTTTATTTATTTTTATCCCGGTAATTAGAGAAGCCAAACCACACTTACAAAGAAATCAAACGTCACAAACAACCCCATAACTGATGCATACCATACGCAAAACATGACTCCCAAACCCCGACACAAAACCGAAACCAACCCACCCAAAACTCAAGGCAACACCTTGGCTTCAACCACATGTGCTTCAACCGATTTCGGAAAGTCTGGGCTGGCTCGTCCCCACAAGCAATGCAAGCCGAATAGCGAAAGATTAAGACGGAGACGATTAAGAATAACAAGATTCAGCATTATGAGCACCAGACTTACCAGAGGAGTCCAAGGGATGCCATACTGGCATCATGAGAGACTTGCTGTTGGAATCACCATTGCTTTGCGCTAAAAGAAAAGGATTGGAATCGAGTTTCATTCCAGACATGATAAGGGTTAAAAAAATAAATATATAAAAACATAAATATATGATTCAATTAAAAATAAATATATATCATGTCTGGAATGACTTAAAAAAAAAAAAATATATATATATATATATATATATACATATTTATGAAGTTAAAAGCAAAGATACACACCCATATCGTGTCTGTAATGAAACTCCATATCTCAACCTCTCCTTTGGGGATTTATGAAAAATTATTTTAAAAAAGTTAAACCAAACATATATGAATATATACACTATTATATCTTTGTTGCGCCAACAAAAATAAAAAAAAAATAATAAAAAATAATAATAAAAAATCACTCGTTATGCAATTCAAGTTGAAATGAAGGAATTATAGAAAATAAGGAAAGGATTGGAATCCTACTTCATAGATTTACTGTGATCAAAGTTGAGTGTTCGGAATATGCAATTCAAGTATGCATGATTATTTTATTTTATTATTTCATTATAAAACAAAAGTCCTAGATCCAAAAGGACTCTTTGGTGGGTTTTTCATTTCTAATTTTTGGATTTCCATATTGTGACGGATGAGGAGGTAGTACGAGTGCATTAGATAAAAAAAATCTTCCGGAGGAAGAAGCTAGCATGTTAATTTAGTTCTCAAAGTAGAGGATTGATGTCCCAGAGGCTTTAAGGTCCATGAAAACACACACACACAGCTTGAGAGAACTTAAATGTTTATCACGAAGATATGATTTCACACACCAATTAAACACATAGTGATATAACTCACTAAAAATTTAAAGGGTAAAATACAAAAAG
>JAOTQH010277206.1:0-10383 GCA_025631255.1 Cornus kousa
TTTCTTAAGTGGTCTAAAGACCACATTCTCTCTCTCATTTTCTCTCCCCCATTATTCCTTCCTTCTCCTTACTTTTCTTCTTCTTTTCTTTTTCCTTTTGGTTTCAAGACTTCAAATCTTGATTCTAACTTCATTACTTGGTGATTTTAAGTGTCGTTTGAGGCTAAACGGAGAGCACGGCGAGCTCTACGCGTTGATACCAACAATTTCAGCTTTAAGTCTCCCCTTGGCCTTTGAAATTAGAGACCTATTTTAAGGGTTTTGCTCAAAATCAAGGTAGGGTTCTTAATCCATGATGTTCTTGTGCTTTAGTGAGTTAACTCCTTATAAATGGTTAATTAGTATGCTTAATTTGGGTAGTTCCTACACAATTGTTTAGTTGTTACGTATTTTGTTAATTTTGGGACTATGTGTATTAAATGGTTTATGTGATGAACATGCTTATGTGTTGATTTATATATACTTAAAATGCTAGATTATTGATGTATACGAACATGTGATAAACCCCTTTGAAATTCTTGTAAGCTATGATTTGTTAGACAAACTTAAGTTAATTGTGAAATGATAAACATTGACATGACATTGATGCATCTATGCATTTATATTGGGCAAGAAATGGGAAGAATTGATTTTGAAATAAAAATGGGGAATTTTGGGAAAGTGTTTCGTTGAATCAGTTTTATAAAAATCCAGTCGCCGCGGGGATACCAAAGGGCTGGAGTGTTAATATAGCTTAGACAGAACTTGGGAGTCACCCTAGTGTGGTTGAGCTAGCTGCCCATAATGACGCTGCAGGGGTACCAAATGTCAGGGACACTAGCCAATTCTTCTCTCATGTCGCTGCGGGATCACCAGAGGGCGGGTTATATTAACAGTTTGAAAGTGATGTTTTGAGAAAAGAAAATGGGGAACGACATCGGCATACATTGCATCCCATAGCATTCTATTGCTTATTATGAGACTCGTTGTTATGTTGTGTTTTCCCGACATTGTGTGATCCCCATTCCTATTATCCTATTCTTTGGTTGGATTCATAGGGACACAAGAGACGTGTCTTAAGTACCACCTATTGAGCATATAGCTCACCCCACATACTTATCATTTTTTTTCAGGTCACGGAAAGGAATTTGCGAATGAAAATCCACCACAGGCTTTAGGGAACTTGAAAGACACTTTTGGATATATTTTGTAGGACCAAACTCATTTTGTAAAACTCTAGACATGAAATGTATTAGGCTCATTTGGTTTGTAAATCACAATGTAACGCTTTACTTAAGTCCATTGTGATGTAGATTGTTCATGATGTAAAGCCAAGTTTGAAAATCATGTAATTAATTTCAATGATGTCTAATGCAATCACGGGTTGGTTTATTCGTTTATAATCATAGAGTAACTCATGATTGATGCTTTAATTCAAGTACGAGCCATTGCAAAGTCCTCCTCTCAGTTTCCTTTTCATTTCCAAAGATAGGGTGTTAGTTTTAGGTTTAGGGCTCGAAAGAGCCACTTCGGTCAACCAAAATGGCACTTCGGTCGACCGAACCAGCTGATATGGTCTCGGGATCTCCTGCTTCGGTCGATTGAACCATCTTCACACTCACGGCATCTCGGTTTTGGTCGACCGAAGTAGTGGTTTGGACTACCGAAACAAAAGGGCTCATTTCGGCCGACCGAAGCCCCACTTTGGTCAACCGAAATGAAGCGCCACTTTCATTCCTTCTTCTAGTATCTATCATGTTCAAAGATGGTTTGTGTTTTGAGACTTCCCATGGATAAAATGCAAGTTATTGATGACATCTTGACTTTAGAGATGATGAGTTTGACCTCGAAAACCTCAGGTCCGAGTAAAGACCCGTGTAACGATCCAAACCTCCGGTTTGGGTCGTTACAATGGAGGAGAATCAGGAAAACACTGGACAAGCATTTCAGAGTTGGCAGTGAGTAGTTTTTGTGTTGTAGAAAATACTTTTAGGTTAACAGCATCCATATAAATGTCCTATTACTCATTTGTTGCTTTAAGTGTGTGTTTTCATTGCACAAATGAAAAAATCCAAATTGAAGTGTTGACATTTTTGTTTAAATCTACAACTTTTTCAAGGAAATAAAATATGTTGATATAATGTTATTAGAAGAGTGGTTCTAGTGTGTCAGGCTTGTGAAACTATCATTTCTACCATGATGTCTTAGTTTTAGTTGTGGACCCTCCCTATATTACCTTTACCTCATTGTTAAATAGTCCCATAAACTAAGATGCTTTTGGGAGAAATTATTAGGTGGTCCGGGACTATGTGGTCATGGTCAATCATAAGGTTCCATGTAACCAAATGTGTCAGCTTTATTCAGTTTTTCCATTGCATGATATCTCCTGATTGGCCTGTGCAGGAAAGAAACCAAACAACATCCAGGAGCAAAAACAGCCATTAGAAAAGGCATTCTTAGAATCAATTCTTGTCAACTGCCTAGTATCCATAAATGGAAGTAGAAGCAGACTTTAGAGTCATAAAAAAGATAAATAAGAGAAGGCAACGCAGGATACCTCATAAAAGGGTTTGAATGTCCCAACCAGCAAGTAACCATCTATTGTCCGTGTTATTTGGGTTGGAGTTCAGAGCCATGAATCAAATTGATGAAAAACGGGCGGGTCTTCATTCTCACAGTGAGCTTTGTAATACACACATGTTGAGGAGGAAGAAATTCCCATCTGTTGTAATTTACACGAGAGTATCCAGTTTATCTAGTACGTATGACAAGCCACAATATAAAGGCATGTTTGGAAATGGCGTGAGGAAACCACCCCCACTTTATGCCATACGGCTTCCAATTTCTCGAGTATTGAAACTTTTCTAAACAGAAGATACCACTGGTCCATGAGCCCTGCTGGCCTCCCTCAAAGGGAAACTGAGGTTTGATCTCCATTTATTTATTTTTATTTAAAAAAACTTTGGCAAGAGACTCAAGCACTTTTTGCCCGGGGCTTGAATCTCTCCTCTCCTCTTTAAGGATGGGTTTGATCTTCATAGAGGTCACTTATGAAAGCGTGTGGGTATTTATTCGTAACCCAAAAAATTGATTCAATACGTAATGACCAACTCAATATAATTAGAGGTCTTTTGTGAGATCTCTAAATGATGTAAATAACATTTTGTTCATATGTAATACATATCCCAATATTCATAATAAATTGAAATAAAATCCCTCTCAACGTAATCTAGAAATAGCCATAAAATATCACACACATATTGGGATTAATGAATGCCTCTTTTTCTTAAAAAATGGGAACTAAATAATAAATTCTCACTTAATAATTCTCAAATAAATAATAATTAAAAATCCCATAATAAAATCCTCTTATAGTAGTAATTATTTAAACTACAACTCGAAAATCAGGGAACTAAATAATAAATCCTCACTTAATAATTCTCAAATAAATAATAATTAAAAATTCCATAATAAAATTCTCTTATACCAGTAATTATTTAAACTATAACTCGATAATCCATACTGTGGACCCCTAATAATATCCTAACTGAAACAACTGAACTGAAATAAATCCAATTACTAAAACATAAAGAAGAGTCCTATGTAGAGTCGGAAGAGTGAATGACTGTCTCTGTTCAGCACGAACAATCTCTAAGACTGGAATTGACGAACACCTGAAAAATAGTGGTGGATCAGACCCACAAACAAGTTCTAATTTATTACATCCCAAACAGAGATCCGATACACATATACATCGTAGTTAATTCAACAATAATTAAATAGTCCACATATAAATATATACACACTAAAGGAACCTCACTAGCTTATAGAGTTGCCTCAACCAGAATAGTAGGCAACATGCAAAACGCACATATAGTAGGCATGAGTACCTAGACCTACCAGGGCACACAACTACACCATATTTAGGTACACATCTCTGGATCCCTGGTAATATACACACCCTAATCACTGATCTTGAGACTCAAGCTCATATCATGGCATAATTATATATAAAAAATCCGTCCTATTCAACCATTAAAATAAACTATCCAAATATTATTTTAATAATATATCATCCAACTTTTTCGTTGACCTGACATTAAAATAAGTAAGACTTAACTTTATTAGTTAATCCATTCCCTTTTATGCCCCCATCTCATAATTGTACATTAATCCACAATATAACCACATAAAGGTTTTCATATCCATATAAAGATGCAAACAATATCTACATCTAATAATCCACATAAACATGATATAAATTATACATACATCCTTTACATTTAATTGAGCAAAAATAACAATTCTAAGTATCATGCATTTAATTTACCTCATAAGAAATTAACATGCTTCTCAATTAATTGTACTCCTCCACAATCTGATTAAATTCATTTAAATCCAAATAATTGATTTAAATAATTTAACCTAATCTTATATAATTAATTTAGCCTTTTAAAATTAAATTTGATACTTAGCATGAACACTTTAAATCATGCAACTCAATTCTTAATGAATCTACTTACATTAAATAAATATTTAATACTGATCCATAAATTAAAAACAACAATATTAATTTAAAAATCCCAACATTAATCAGATTAATATTAAAAATATTTAATTCAAAACCAATTGTACACCAAACATATTCAATCATAAAACCATTGTCTTTTCTTCCTCGTACGCCGTGCACAATTCATGAAGATTCTAATTACAATTACATTACAAACTGATTCATTCAAAGTCATTATCTTTCTCTTCCTCGTTTGATGTGCACCATTCATGAATGAAACAAATTCAATTACAGTTATGTCACAAATTGATTCATTCAAAGTCATTGTATTTTCTCTTCCTCGTTCAACATGCACCTTTAGGAATCACAAATTTCATATATACACCACCAACTGATATATGCGAACCGGGGATATGCGAAAATCTTTATTATTATTTTTTATTACTCATATATACACCACCAACTGATATATGCGAACTGGTGACATGCGAAAATCTTTATTATTTATTTATTTATTTATTTATTTTTTTCTTTCACCATTGTTAATTATCCTATGAACCAATTTATATTTTAGAATTGTTCGAATGACAATAATATATTATATAAACACACCTTGAACATCGTAACCACAATATTTACATCTATTCATCAAGGTATGAAAATTCATTACAAACTCATTATTAAAACATATGAACTGAAATTCTAAATCAATTCATGTAATTAGATCCAATAAATTTATTTTTTTAAAAAAATCTAGAATTAATCTAGCATGCATAGGGTATGAGTTAAATGAGAAGAGAATAATTAAAACTTGTCTTTATGGGTTTGATAAAAATCTTAGCCTACTTCCTTTTTCTCTTCTTTCTTCTTTCTTCTTTTTCTCTCTAAAATATATTACGTGATTTATTTTCTAGTCCCTTTTACAACCCTATAGTTATATATTTATAGGTAAATAAAACAACCATAATCCTTTTCCCAACCCAATTATAATTTTTTTTAAAAATATAAAAGTTAATCTAAATAAAATATTAAAAGGTAACTAATTTAAATAATATATATATATATATATATATATAAGAAATCTATCTGTATCCTTTATTATACAAATACAAACATATACACATTAGATTATTTATTATTAATACTAATGTTATAAACAATATTAATTAATAAATTACATTCCTCATATATATATATATATATATATATACACGTACATATATAATTATCCATGGGTAATTATCCGTACCCATTTAACCTCCTATTTAAGTAGTCTATGGGACCCAATTAGTTGATCCACTACTACTATCCATATCCAATTCCTTTAAAAATAAAAAATATAAAAATATAAAAATAAAATAATTAAATTCCTAAACAAATACACATTATCACATATAATTTAATTTAAACAAATAATTCAATTAACACATAAATAATTAAATCAATTAAACAAGTAAATAATTAGCCAAGAAATCAAATAAATAATTAAAATGCAATTAAAACAATTAAAGTAATACTGAGATTATCCTTTTGAAATTAGGGGTATTACATTCTTCCCCTCTAACAAAAGAAATTCCGTCCTCAGAATTCACCCTTATCTTCTTCCACTATTTCTGGAAACTGTGAGCGAATGACATCCTCTCGTTCCCAAGTAGACTCAGCCTCATTATGGTGACTCCATTGGACACATACTAACAATATGACCTTATGGCGAAGAACATGATCCTTACGGTCTATAATGCGATACGGTGGTTCCACATATATTGCATCCGGTTGCAACTCATTCTCACCCACATCTATATACTGATAACGATGATCGATCTTGACCATCTGGCAAGTATTACACTAAGAGACAAAGATAGCAATATCCTCCTTCATACATACCCACCAAAACTGCCGTTTCATATCCTGATACATCTTGTCTCCTCCTGAATAAATAGAAAACTTAGAATGGTGAGTCTCAATCATCACATCCTTCCTCAAATCATCAGTAGAAGGTACTATTAAATGCCCTTTGTACCTCAAGCCTCCATCAGTTCCCACATGATAAAATGGAACCTCCCCGGAAGCTATCTCTGCAACCTTATTAATGCACTGCTGATCTGTGAGTTGTGCCTTCAGTACCTTACGAATGATAGAAGGTGTAACTACCATACAAGCCATAAAAGCATCAGACAACTCATCAACTATCTTCAAAGCATCCCACTCAGTGGCGAATAATGTAGAAAGGCTAGCATAGAGTCGGCGACTGAGCGTATCAGCCACCACATTCGCTTTCCCTGAATGGTATTATATAGAGAAATGATAATCTTTCACAAACTTTAACCATCGGTGCTATCTCATATTTAGCTCCCGTTGAGTGAACAAATACTGCAGACTTTTGTGATCACTAAATAATCTGAAGGATTCTCCCAACAGATAATGCCTCCAAATACGTAAGGCAAAGACCACAGCTACCAATTCCAAATCATGTGTTGGATAATTAAGCTCATAAGGCTTAAGCATATGAGATCCATATGAAATCGGTCGCTCCTCCTACATCAAAACACATCTAAGACCTTGCAAAGAAGCATCTGTGTAGACAAGATACTCTATTCCGCTCTGTGGAGTAGACATAACTGGTGCAGAAGTCAACTTCCTTTTGAGCTCATCAAAAACTCTCTGACAGTGTTCATCCCACACAAACCGTACACCCTTTTTAGTTAAGTGCGTGAGTTGCCCCGCTATCTTCTAGAACCCCTGAATGAACCTCCGATAATATCCTGCCAATCTGAGAAAACTCCGTATCTTGGTAGGTGAAGTAGGTTGTCCCCACTCAACCACTGCTGAAATCTTAGTAGGATCTACCGCTATTCCACTTTCTTACACCACGTGACCCAGAAACTTCACTTCTCGATGCCAAAATTCACATTTTTCAAACATGGCATAAAGCTGGTGCTCATAAAGCGACTGCAACACTATGCGAAGATGTCTAGCATGGTTGTCCTCCGACCGAGAATAAATTAAAATATCATCAATGAAAATGATGACAAATTGATCTAAATAAGCCCTAAATACTCGGTTCATCAAATCCATAAAGGCTGTTGGTGCATTCATCAATCCAAACGGCATGACACGAAACTTATAAAAACCATATCTAGTGAGAAACGCTGTCTTAGGAACATCTTGCTCCCTAACCCGAAGTTGATGATATCCAGAATGCAGATTAATTTTAGAAAAGTATGTAGCACCCCTTAACTGATCAAACAAATTATCAATCCTGGGCAAAGGGTACTTATTGCGAATGGTAACCTTGTTTAACTCCCTGTAATCGATACACAGGCGAAGTGAACCATCCTTTTTCTTTACAAACAAAATCGGTGCTCCCCAGGGTGACGTACCCTACGAATAAAACCCTGGCTGAGTAATTGCTGAATCTAATCCCTCAGCTCTCGCATCTCCACCGGTGCCATCCTATATGGTGCTCTAGCAATAGGCGTAGTGCCTGGAGCTAAGTCAATAACAAAGTTGATCTCGCGACTAAGTGGCAACCCTAAAATCTCCTAAAAAACATCCGAAAAGTCCTGTACAATTGGTATGCAATCCAATGACACAGTAACCTCCTCCTCCGTTTCTTCCTCCACATGGAACAAATAAATGCTACTGCCCCCATTAGAATGTGGCATAGCAACGACGTACATATCCTGACCAGGTATGGTGAACATAATAAACCTATCAAAACAGTTAACTTGGGCATGGTAGTAAGATAACCAATCCATCCCAAGTATCACGTCATAAGTGTGCATGTCTAGAACCAATAGATTGGCTAAAAATCAGAGTCTACCAATATCTAGTGTCACAAGCCCATCACTCTCATTTATAATGGTTGTATCACCCAATAATGTAGAAATACCCTGAGGTCTATCGCATACCCGAGCGGTCATCCCAGATAAAGTAACAAAAAACCTAGATAAAAATGAGTGTGTAGCACCCGTATCAAATAAAACACGTCCCAGTAAACCATAAATAGGAAACTTACCCTCAATAGCCTAAGGTGCTTGCATATCCTGCGGCATAGGGTTATACACCCTGCCATAATGTAACTGTTGTGGTGCATGTCCCTGAGTCTGTGGCGGTGCTGGTAAAGCTGGATATGCTTGTCCCAGAATCCGTGGAACCTGTGAAGCGGGTAAAAGTACTGGCGCCCTCTGTCCCTGCTGCACATGTTATCCATGTCCCTGTCCTACTTTAGGACACTGCCTCGAGGTATGTCCATACTCTCCACAAGTGTAGCTACTACCCTGGAAAGTACCAAATGGCCTCCACTGTTGGTTAGCCAGTAGCTGACCCTGTCCTACCTGTGGTCCCCCATTCTGCTGCCTCTGAATAGGTGCCCCATTCTTCTGAGCATCTGAACCACCTTTGTGCTTCTTCCAAGGCTGTTGTCCCTGGAATTTTCCTTTATCATTTTGTCAGTGTCCATTACAATTCCCTTTTTCAGCTGACTAATTAGCAGAGTCTCTGTCACTCCGCTTCTCACCCTGAGACTGTCTGAAGTCCACGGTCAACTGATATTGCTGCAGAGCGGCGTCCACCACCAGTGTAAGCTGGACTTAATAGACCACATGAGTCCCTTAACGAAACTATTACGCTTCTCCACCTCTTCTGGAGCAAAAAAAAATAATTGCGTGAACTGCTACTCATACTCTGCCACTGTCATGTTCCCCTATTCTAGATTGAGGAACTCTGTCTTCATAGCTGCCCTGACTGCATAAGGAAAGTAATTCTCATCAAAGCGAGTACTAAACTAATCATAGGTCAATGACATCCTCTCCTCAGCGGTGGTAACTGACTCCCACCACTGCAGTGCATCCCCAACTAGCTTGAAGGTAGCAAACATCAGCTTCTGAACCTCCGTGCACTGAACCAGACGTAGATGTCACTCCATATCCTGTTTCCATTGGTGAGCTGCTTTCGCATCGGTAGAGCCTGAGAACTCAGGTGGACTCTCCATTATGAAAGAACTCCTACCCTTTTCCCATAAATTAGTCTGAACAACCGGTGCTGGTACATGTGCCTGCTGAACCGGTGGTTGATTCCAAAGTACAACTATTACCCCTGCTTCTATAGCCCGAGTAACGAGGTCATTGACATAAGGAGGAAACTCTGGATCACTGCCCTAATCCTGAGCCTGCTGAACCTCCTCTTACTTGTCATGAAACTGACCAACATTATCCTGAAACTCAGGCATTTGCTGTTCTTCCTCCATTTGCTAACGTCGCAGGCATTCCTACTACCTTCGTGCCGTCCTCCTCTACCGACTGTTCATGTTATGTCCTCTCCTAGTGTTAACCATGCTATTAACATAGAAAGATAAATATCAATACGAGTTTAAACGAACGGTAAAGGAATACAATGAATCCTAAACTTAAGCTCTAATCAAGAGAAAACGCTACGCAAAAATCTTAATACGAAACATCCTAGAGACAATTGAACCTAGAGTGCTTTTGATGGCTGCGTCGTCCTACCATAAGCTTAAGAAGTGTGATTTAGGAGAGGGCTAAGTTTTACATTTATAATTGCCACTACTACCTTTCACTATATAAATATAGCTAGGGCGAGTAGGGATCGTCCCAAAGGATTGTGGGTGTATCAAGTTGTGGAATTATGACAATTAGGGTTAGTAGGTCGAATGATCACACCAATGATTGCTTGGTTGATTAAACTATGATAATTGCATACTTTATTAAAAACAATGTAAAAGCAATGAAGAGTAAGTAAGAAAGAGAGGTCTTGGGGTGTAGAGATCACCACCAAGCATTGCATTACTATACCATTAGCAAGTGATCAATGAGGGAGATAGGGGTGTTGCAACATTGATGTGTGTGTGTGTAATTGGTGGATTCAATTAGCAA
>JAOTQH010277217.1:0-10383 GCA_025631255.1 Cornus kousa
GTATCGGACGGTTCCAGTCTCAGGCTTGACTTTGCTAGCAGAGACTCTCTTTCATCCACCACAGCGTAGGATCTTATACCAGTGCTTTAGTTTTGGTTTTACTTCAGTTATCAGTTTCAGTTAGACTTTTAGTTTAGGGGTCCACTATTTGGATTCCCGAGTTGTAACCCTGAAGTATTTTTGGAGGATTGGAGTTTTATTATTCGGATTCATGTGGAGGATTTTATAATTATTATTTCTTTCAGTTTTTTTCTATCTTGTTATTTCATTTTCTATTCCGTGCTTGTTTTAAAATACTTTAATTGCTTGGTATCCCTCGGGTTTGGGCCTGGGCCTGATCAACCCGCGTCCCGGATCCGAGGGGTATCACATGACACTATGAGCCGAACACCAAAAACTTGCCAAAAAATGAAGAGTGAAAGTTAAAAGTGGCATTCTAGCCGAGCGCCAACCACTCAGCAAAGTAAGTGGCAACTGACATTATGAGCCGAACGCCAAAAACTTACCAAAAAATGAAGAGTGAAAGTGGTAAGTGGCATTTTAGCCGAGCGCCAACCACTCAGCAAAGTAAGTGGCGGCTGGCACTATGAGCCAAACGCCAAAAACTTGCCAAAAAATAAAAAGTGAAGTGGCAAGTGGCATTCCAGCCGAGCGCCAACCACTTAGCAAAGTAAGTGGCAGCTGGCACTATGAGCTGAACGCCAAAAACTTGCAAAAAAATGAAGAGTGAAAGTGGCAAGTGACATTCTAGCCAAGCGCTAACCACTCAGCAAAGTAAGTGGCAGCTAGCACTATAAGCCGAACGCCAAAAACTTGCCAAAAAATGAAGAGTAAAAGTGGCAAGTGGCATTCTAGCCGAGTGCCAACCACTCAGCAAAGTAAGTGGCATTAGGCACTAAGAGCCGAACACCAAAAACTTGACAAAAAATAAAAAGTGAAGTGGTAAGTGGCATTCTAGCCCAGCGCCAACCACTCAGCAAAGTAAGTGGCATCTAGCACTAAGCCGAACGCCAAAAACTTGCCAGGAATAAAAATAAAAAGTGAATATACATACAGTTAGTGTCACTATTAACGTGCAAGTAAAATTAATAGCAGAATATTATAAAGCATGGGTAAAGCTCGGACAAAAAATAATCATTTCATTAATGATAAGGATTTGAAATTACAAGGATGGGATACAAAAATGACAAGAATATAAAGGAGAGCAGATTAAGGCATCAGAAAAGTCCTAGTTGGCTGCCTCTGTTCTTTCAACCTCTCGATTGGCTGCCTCCGCTCTTTCAACCTTTTGGTTGGTTCCCTCGGTTGCATTAGCCCCCTGAGTATGCTGACCCATCTCCACACTGTCATTAGTTACATCCTCTTCACGAGGAGGAGAATCGAGATGGATAACAGAGTTAATCTGCTGAGCTCCATCCGTACCAGTAGCAGAAGAGGGAACTATAGTGGATAGAGGAAGAACGTCCAGGGGTTGAGCACTGGAAGAAGTAGGGGTGATCCTGGAAGAAGCGATCTCCTAGTATTTATCAAATATGCCCTCAGCAGGGGTGGAGTCTGGGTCAACATAGACTCCAGGGGGATCAATCTCCAACTCCTTATCAACCTCATCTGGGGTAGAACCGGTCTGACCTTTAGCTGGAATACGATCGGTATAACCCTCTCGGAACCCCTGAGCATACCTGAGGGCCCCAATCCTGGAGAACCGAGCATGAAGAGCCAGCAAACCACTATTCACCTTACTGATGGTGCTGAGCAATGCGTCATGCTCTTCCAGAGCTCTCTTCTCGAAGGCTATCCAAGCAGATTGCTCATTACCCAAAAAACGTTGAAGCTCTTCTTTTTCAGCCTTGAGCGAATCACGCTCGGTTAGCTAAACGTTCTTCTCGAGTTGAAGAGCATCCTTTTTGTCCTGAAGGGAGTCTGTTTCCCTCTTCAGGGCATCTCTCTCACGCTCGGCCTTGTTCAGCTGCACCATCAGCTCGGCATTCTGGGTGCCCAAAGCCTTGCTCTCCTTGTTAGCTGCACCAAGGTTGTCCGAAATCAGACGAGCCTTAGCGTTGACCACCTCAACTTGCTTCTGCATGGCCATAATCCCGAATAGGGTCTGCAGAGAAATATATGATAACTGATTAAGCCGTGCAGATGGTTAGAAGAAATGAAACATAAAGATTATGAAAAGATTTGCTGAGGGGCAGAAGTTACCTCCATAGCAGACAAAGGGAAGCGGCTGAACACTTCCTTCTGAGACAGACCCTTGGCTACCTCAATATCTTTAGGAGTCCATATGCTCCTGTAATATGCCATAGCGGTCTGACCATTCTTGAACATGGTCTCGTTCGGCTTTACAGATGACCCGTCCGTTAGGATAAGCCGGGGGGCCCATGGTGCCATAGCAGAGGCAAAAACATTGGCTGTGGCAGACCCGGAAGGAGCAGGAGGTCTGATTGGGGGTGGAATGGGTGTGTTCGGTCCAGATGGACGAATCCTTCTTGTTAGAGGGATGTTATCAGGGCTAGAAGGAGTATCAGGCTGAGGCCTCTTCCCTCTTTTTTTTTCCCGAGCAGCAATAGTGGTATTGACAGAATGGGTATTGGCTGAAGGAGTTGTGCTCGGATTAGCAGGTGAAACGTTAGCAACTGGGTTGACAGTTACCACGGTCGGGTTGGTGGAAGGAGTGGTATCAGAGATAGTAGCAGAGGAAGATGCTAAGGTTGGGGAGGAGGTTGCTGCAGGAGTAGCATTGGTCCTAGGGGGAGGGGGATCTTTCCTCCTGCCGAAGGAAGGGATCTTGAGTTAACTTATCGTCCTATCGAGGGCTGAGAGGGCAAAAAGATTATCCGAAGTAAAGAGATCTAAGCAAGAAGGAATGTCGTTCAGAACGTACTTCTTCAGATAATTGACCCTATCCCTGCAAACACCGTAACTCAAGTCATTACATGGAATGCCCAGGGAACGACATAAGAAAGTGCAAAAGCGAGGAACGCAAGTCTCACAGGGATAATCATTTTTATGGGTTTTGAATTTTTTGTATGAGGAGACAGAGCACTGGCCAAAGGCGCTCGGGATAGGATAATCCTCTGCAGCCGGAGAAAACCAGGCCCCACTAACTACTATTATGTTATCTTTCCAACCTTTATCTGAATTGAGTTTATCCTTACATATAGACCTTTTTTCGATTGGGTAGAAATGATAGTATGGTTCATCAAGCCGCATTTTGCTAACCTTGTAACAGAGGAGAAGATCTATGATGTCAAGATCTAAACCTCTGTCACGGGTCAGAAGCAGCAGAACGGATAGGACTCTAAAGAAATTTGGATTTACCTGCAGAGGGGAGAGCCCTAATCTATGGAAGACATAACTAAAAAAAGGGTGCAGAGGAAACCTAATGATGCAAAGCTGAAGATAGGAAAACAGAACCTCACCCAGAAGGAGGCCATTCCCAGTTCTAATATTCACCTCTTTAGGACATGCCCTAATTTTCACATCCCTGGGGAGTTGGAGTTTCAAACGAAGGATGTCTAGGTCGATTCGCATGATGAAAGCAAGTAGAAATTGTGTAAAAGAACAACAAATCCCCAGAGAAGAAATAGAAGCAGAACTAACCTCAAAGATTGAGCACCACGAGAAACACTGCAAGATCGCTGGAAGAAGAGCTTTCGTAAGAGTTCGCCGGAGGACATTTTTTCTAATTCGAGAAAGACAGGAAAAGATTTAACTAACGGCAAGGCAAGTTAGAGACGGTAAAGAGGATTCAGGGAACATCTCTGAGACTTATAAAGGCAAGGTGGGCCCAAAAGCCGAGGGGTTAGGAAAACGAGGAGTTTTTTGAATCTCGAAGCATCGGTTCCAGATCCAACCGTCCGTTTTCCCATGGGATCTTCTTGAGCCGTTAAGCCATCATTAGCAGTCACTAATAATTACCCCCTAATTAATTAGGGAGTAATTATGGGGACAGTTGAGGATACCAGAAGTGATATAGGCCGGAGATGGCCCACGAACATGGCTTTGGGTCAAACAAATGGATTCGGCCCATACAATAGCATCACCAACTGGGTCGAGCTCAGAAGATCCAGTAAGAAAGCCCAAACCCATTATGAAGAGGACCTAAAACCAAGAGTCCAACAGCACTTGTAATTGCCTATAAATAGATAATGAAGAGAGATAATAGGAGGAGGATTGTGAATGTACGGAAAAATTCTGTTAAATTGAGAGGGAAAATTTCTTGCATTTACAGTATTGCTTGTGCTTTTCAGGTTTATGTATGTCTATGGATCATTGATGATATATTTCCTCTTTAATTGGACCAACATGGCCTTCCATCCCTTCCCAGATCAAACTAAAACCATCAAAATTCAAGCAAGTCTCTTATCTGGGTCTCTCAATTTCTCTAAAATCATCAATTTTTGTGAGTATTTCATATAGCTCTAAATCTCTCAATTGCTCTAAAATCTTCAATTGCTCTGGGCTACCCAAGTGCCGACACACCTTGAAGAAGTTGTACGGTAATTTGCTTCAAAGGGTGAAGCTATTAACTTACCGAAAACAAAAAGAGTGAAGCTATTGAGTCCTATGTTTGAGGAATTGAACTACGGCAACGAAGAGCTTGGCAATGATGAAGTTCGAGATGACGGCGATGAGGAGGTTCAAGGACTCGAATCATTAAGGGTTGCTTTGAATTCAGCTAAAGAGCTTATTTGATCACACCTACCCATCAAAGAAAACCTCGCACGCCCACCAATCTCCAAGTTCTCCGTCGGAGCCGTTGGTCTGGGCTCCGATGGCCGGATCTTTCTCGGCGTCAACCTCGAATGCCCCGGCCTCCCCCTCCATCACAGAGTCCACGCCGAGCAGCTCCTCGCCACCAACCTCGCCATCCACGGCGAGCCTCGCCTCCTCTACATAGCCGTCTCCACCGCCCCATCCGGCCATTGCCATCAATTCCTCCAAGAACTCCGCAACACCTCCGACATCCAAATCTTCATCACATCATCATTATCCGACAACGTATCCCAAGAACCCAAAAAAAAAATTTCTTCAGAAAGTCTTACTGAATTTAGCGAACACTTGCAGGTGTAGAGAGAGATTGTGCATCTAGAAAGAGAAATTGAGAACCCCCAAAATTGAAACCCCTAGTTGTGTCATAAGGGCTAGTTTTGTCCTTCAAAAAAAATTTGACCCCTCACGTGACTTAAAGTGCTCTCATTTCTGTTAATTTTTTAATGGTGGGTTAATGTTTGCAACAAATTTAATAGTTTAGGGAGTTAAGTGTCTTTGTCATATTTTAGGGGGGTTTTGTGGGAGAGAGAATAAAGCTCGGGGGGGTTTAATGCACTTTACCCTTAGCAATATATCAGTTTTATAATTTGCTTGAGCTTTTGCTCTGTGTGAGATATTTATCTCTTTTCCCGCTTCCGCTACGTCACTAAATTAAATAAAAAGAAAGCTTTGAACAATACGGGTCCAACAATTAGACCGACTCCATAATGATCAATTCACACATGTGCACAAGTATAAAACATGCACGCAACTCAACCAAACTCCACAAAGCTTAAATCCAACCCAAGCGGCCAGTTTCACAACTTTTTTTCGATACAAATCTATCAGTCAAGATACCTGATAGATCATGTCATTGAATCTTCACTTGTTGACAAAACCCAAGATCTTTCTGCCCTTCCCTGACCTTATAGCACCTTAAACTAAAATAAAATCTCTCCTCTTTAGTGGTATTCAAATTGAAGTTCTAACTCTTTTTTAATTAATAACACCAAACAAGTGCATATCTACATTATCTCATATTATATGTGAAAGTATGTAAACGGTATATAAAAGACAACATTAAGGACACTGAACAATATAAATATACACACACAAAATGTGTGTGTGTGTGTGAGAGAGAGAGAGGGGGGGAGAGAGTATTAACCTACCAATATCTTGTAAAGGCCACTATTTGGATGCAACCGTGAATACATAAACATAAGGTCAAAGGTTGGAAATAATCCAGCACGCTGCATTAAGATATGTACCTCTATTTTAGAGAGCATTAAAGCAATAAAAGTATAAAACCATGTATAAATATATAAAAGAGCTGGAATTAATTGGCCAGGGAGCCAAACATGGATTTATGAGTATCAAAATTAACAATAACAACGTATAATCAAGTGCATATTCCTCACAGCACAGTCCAGTGATAATTCTTACACCTCTAAAACGGGAGACGGTGATTTCAGTGACGAATGAATTAAGTGTAGATCTTCTGCATCTAGACAAGTTACTTCACCAACAGGGAAGTTAGATCTATACCTGCCAGCTCTCCCTACAAGCAAAAAAAGTTAACCATCTTAAACATCAAAGGTCAAAATAAACAAACCTTATTCCCAAATAAATAAATCTTAATTTAAAATTGGCACATGAAGAAGTACTCCTAAAAACGTCAATATAACATATAATGACACCATTGAATGTTCATCAGTAAGAAGAGAATAACATGACATGCATATGCACGAATCGCCTACTTTTAACCATCTTATAGCAAGGAAACTGAGTTATGTTTTATGTTTATAACCCTTCTGAGTGTTTTTCAAGTGATCTAATTACAATAATGAAAAAGCCTTGCATCTCGAAGTATGGCACCTTTTTAAGATCATATGAAGAGTAACCGGAAAAAGGAAACTGACTAGTTTTTACATTGCATCATACCGACTTGCAAGTCAGTGATACCTTTTACATATTCACTATTCTTAAGCCATATCACCATTGTACAGATGAAATATTTGGGCATAGCTTGGGAGGGCGCTGGTCCAATATCTATAGAATCTCAGGGAATGGGGAGTCCATCTACTGCTAGGATAGCAAATAAAAGGATTCAATCCCGTTCTTCCCAGAGTGTGTTGGTTTATGGGAGCCAGCACCAACCCTTTGCTTTGACTTGAGGTCCCCTCCATTCACGCCGGGAGGGGCTAACCGCCTCCACCCGTCGGTGTTGTATGGCTTCCTGCTTCTTTCTTTCTCCCTTCTCAAGTACCATTCCGAGTCTGATCTGCTTCTTCTTCAATCCGGAATTCCCTGCAAATCCGCTGCTTGGTCGTAGCTCATAGATCAAGACAGGTCAGTCCAGCACCGATTGGATGTGTCTTTGTCAGAACCTGATTAGCATCATAACATGCTGTCTAGAGGCACTGACCTTGAAGGGTTGATCGTGTTTCCCCTGGAGGTGATGGCTATCAATGTAGAAGGGGACGAAGCTGCTCCCAATCAACCAACCCAGGAGTTGGACGTCCCTTGTACCATCAATCAAGGTATCCAATCAATTAATTGAGAAATCTTTCTTTTATGCTCGGGACGGGCTTCGCTCCTTCTCTCTCTCTTCTTGCTTCTTCTTCCCTACACAGACCCTTCCCAAACCTATACAAGTAGAATAGGACGGAAGATAACAGAAGGAAGACAAAGTCCTAACTAAAGAATTACATAAGCTACCCATTCATTCCATCTATCATATCACTTGAGTCGATCCAATTCATTCTAATCCATAGACAACGCAAGAGAGAACTAATGACCTCGTGAATGGAGAGGGATTCGAACCCCCAGTATTCTAAGAAGTAAGAAACGGATACGGGACATGGATACGACGCAACACGGACACGGCAAATAATAAATATTTATTTATATAAATATATATATATATATATAATGTTGTACTTTAAGAAATTAAGAGTAATATTATTTTTTATCAACCTAATAATGAAGAAAACTGTCCTTTACTGGGCAAAAGAGAGAATTAGAGAGGGTTAAGAAAGAGAAGAAAACAAAGAAGATAAGGGTTTTGTTAGAAAAAGAATTAGGGCTTAGTTAGTAAGAATCCATAGAAGAGAAAAGTTCATGGAAACAAGAGGGAAAAGGAAAAAGGGACACAAAAAGAATTTTGTCATGAAAGGAAAAAAAGAAGTATCTAGGGTTTGTGAAGAAGAAGAAGAGAGGAGAGAAACCATCCACTGGGAGCGAAGCTTGATACGATGGGAGAACAAGAGAGTCAAAGTTGATCGTGCTAGAGTTTGAACCTTTGAACTAAAATACAAGCATAAATATCTGATTGTTTAATATAAAATTGTTTTATAACACAACAACATTTAAGTAATTATGTATTGACCATCATATTATTGGAACCTATTAAACTTCTTATATTTACACTTCAACCTAGCTTTCTTTCTAAAACTTTCTTAAATTCCACAAGTGCCTCACTTATCCAAAAAAAAAAAAAAAAAAGAAAAAAGTATCCCCAAAAATTGGACACGCGTGTCTGACACGTATCCATGGCGTGTTTGTGTCGTGTCCGAATATTCAGGGGCATTTCAGTCACATGGAGAGTAAACTTTCTTCAGTCACATGGAGAGTAAACTTTCGCACGTGACACGTGCTATTTTCCCATTAGTGTCTCATGACAAACTAATAAGAAGGGGTAAGTTGATGGCCTTTTTAAAACGTAAGGGGTTTTATGAGGTTTAGTTAGTATAAGGGGGTTTTATGAGGTTTAGTTAGTTGGGGCAGCCCACAGACATGCTAGCTTTGCTGGGCTAGTGGCTGCTTCCTCGGCATTTGATGCTGGTGTTGGGCCTGAAAGGCCCAATCCTAACAGACACTTGGTTCAGACTGGACTTGATGATCTTCAAGGTAGAAAGAGGGTGGTCCAGTGGGGATCCAATAAGAGGCTATCCATCTCATTACAAGGGCTGCCCACCTTTATGCTGAAACGAAGGTTAGAGACAGAAGACTTGTTAAGGATAAAGTCTATCCATTCTCACAGAGAGACATGAGGGCATCGGCACTTCCGCTGCAACATGGGTCTGAGGGTAGACATTGGTCGGAGGCAGAGAAGAGCAATTGGGTAAAGGTTAGTACAAGAAAGACTGCGTTTGGTGCAAGAGAGAAGAATTTTCGGTATGATAAGTGCTGTTGATCCAGCCTTCATTTGGAGGAGGTTGATTACAAGAATCTGAGGCGTCAGTTTCAATGATAAGTTTATCACCGTTTTGGGGAAAATAAACTTCAGGGATATGGACTAGTTCACGTTTGATATGGGTTACTGGAAGATGTCGAAAATATTTAGTAAATATCTTGACGTATTCTGGAAAACGGCAAATATCGCATAATTCAATTTTGGAAAGGGCGAAATTTGCGTCGTCGGAAAGGAGTACTTCTCCAGTGTGACCGACAAGTTCTTTAAGAATTTTTACAAATCCTCTTAGAACACCATCAAGGTCGTCCAAGTTATTTAGAAGTGCGTCTTTCTGGGTTTTTCCACTGGATGTCTGATCCCATTGTCTAAGCCAGTCAAGAGCATCGCCTTGTAGAGTCACTGCAATATAATCGAGAAAACGGTCTCATTTCCAAAGGAATTTTTGGTTGTTGACAAGAATGGCTAGTGATTGTGCCCATTCATCAATGGATTTTAGGTGATCTTTATACGGGATGTGTGTAAGATCAAGATAAGTACCATTTTGCGAAATTGGGAACTTATTGAGGTCATCCTTTCTGGCAAAGGTGGGATAGTCATATAATCATAATTATATGAAGTGGCTGAGGCAGAAGGTTGTTTTCCTTCGGCTTTAGAAGTGTCGGCTGGGATGGTGCCGGGTGGTGTTGCTGTAGTTTCTTCTGCAGGAAACATTTCTTCGGTTTGAGGAAAGTCACTGCAAAAGGATTCATCAAGAATAGTGTCGGATACACGTTTCCTTCTGTTGGGAATAGATAATCCTGGTTGGGGTTCGGCTTCTATTTCTTCGTCGAGTGATTCAGAATCGTCAGAATTGTTGAATTCTGTTTCGTCTTCAACGGATTGGTCAGTAGAAACATGGATTTGTTCGTCTGAAACTTCGGATTCAATGTCAATATCAGATAGAGTAAGCTGATAGCCAAAGTGAGTGAGGAGATCTTCATTTTGTAAGAAGTCTCGCGGATCTAATTGATGATGTGGTTACTTTCATCAAGGGATAGTTGAGGATTGATGTACGTTTGTCGTAGACAATTGATAAAATCAACTATATGATCAAATTCTTCTTTACTATAAGAAGATGAAGATGATGAGGGTTTCTCATTAAGGACCAAAATGTCTTCATTACCATAGAAAAGGGGTTTGACCTTTAGTTTGTTGGTAGTAGAAACAGAGGAGACAGATGTGTTGTCTTTCTTAGAAGGATTAGGATCTGGAGGTTTATCTGGAGGATAGAGATCTGAAAACCATTACTACAGTCAATAGTCAATAGTCATCTGGTTAATCTGCTCTTTTAGATCCTGATTATCTGACATTTGAATAAGCTGTGTGCGCAAATCCATTTTTTCATTTAGGGATATTAAACCTTGTTGAAGATCTTCCACTGAGGTTTCAATCTT
>JAOTQH010277237.1:0-10382 GCA_025631255.1 Cornus kousa
GGTGTCTACATTGGCTATTGGCATATTGCAACTGGTTCCATAGGGTAGAACCGATTCCGCGTGTGACGTTGTGGATTTAGGTTTGACTACTGCCAAAGTGCAATCGGTTCCATGGGATGGAACCGGTTCCACTTCGGCAGTGAGTTATTGGGAAGCTGCGAGAAATAGTTTTCCAATCAGTTTTGGAAACCAGAAGACTTGGGAAAAATGATGAAGATTTGGGGAAGAAATTATACCTGCTATTTTATTTAGAGTTGAAGACTAATATGGTAACTCCTTGTGGGTAAGTTGGGGAATACTTGTCCAACAAGAAATTGGGTTTTGAAGATAAATAGAGATGGGTATGACCGTATGAGAGGTTTACAGAGGGAGAAGAGAGAAAAGATGTAAGGGGTTTAAGGGTTAGTGTTGTGAGGAGAGGGGAGAATATATGTAATTCCTGAGTGTATACATGTAGCCTCAAAGGAGATGATGAGTGGGTGAGGTTTTGACATGTGGTTGTATATTTTCTTCCTTGATTCATAATAGTGGAAATGTCTCTTTCCATGGACGTAGTCCTAGAGTTTGATGAACAATGTAAAATATTGTGTTGAGTGGGATAGAGGAAATCAACTTCATGTTTCTTTGTTTTTGGTAAAAAAAGAAAAAAAATATAATAAAAAACCGTCGACAGCAGGTTTCGAACCTGCCCGGGCGAAGCCCAACAGATTTCAAGTCTGTCTCCTTAACCACTCGGACATATTGACACTTGTTAATAAAAAAGGTCATTGACCAACTTGTTCTTGAGTGCTGGGAGGGGCAGATTGCATATAGATCTAACCTTTGGCTCTTTCAAATTAATGAAAGTGAACTTTTATTTTAGTTCTATATTAGTCCTAAAGTGTATCATCCCAACCTTCAACTTTATAGGAAGTGTGCTTTGATTGTGAATCTTGCATTCCTTTAATTTGTCTGTTTTGGAAGAATAATCTATCATGATGAACATACTTTTTAGGTCCATTAATTAATATTTTTCACATTTTGTCATTTATATTTTGGCTTGCAACTGCATTAGATCATGGATGAAACTGAAGAAGTTGGTATAAGATTAGTAGTGGACATCAAGGAAGTGTCAGTAAATTTAGCAAATCATTTGAAAGAATATTGTTGCATGTGATATACAATTTTGCTTGTTAAATTTTTAATGATCTACTCCATCTTTTACATGCTGATGAGTATAATAATCCAGAGGACATGTTAGGGATTTTGGGTCATCCATGTTGGATGTCCCCGAGCTGGTTGCCTACTTTCATAACCATCTAGAGTTGGTCTAAAATCACTCCTATGATATTCTCATATCAATATTCTGTCAAGGACATGGAGTAATTTAAGGGTTCCTATAATAATATTATCCAACAGAGGCTAATTTCTTTATTGACCCTTTGAGGATGATGGAGCTGTATTAAAAAAATATTTATAATATACAAGGGTGCAATATAATTTTCAAAATACAACCAAACACATTTAATGAATTGAACACAATCCCTCTTTATTTTTACTCCAAAATCAAATTTAAATAAATGAACCCTTTGTTGGGGGAAAAGAACTAGCGAAAATGGATTTATTCCAGATTTAGTATTATTTTAATATGAAAATATTATGTCATCTACTTGAATCAAATCCATTATAATGTCGTAATCTAATCAAATTGGTGATAGGAAATTCTTATTCAAGGCAATGAGATACATGGTATTTTTTTATTTTTTATTTAAAAAAAAAAAAGGAGAAGAAAGATCCATACTATTAATAGAGTGTATGACTGTGTATCCTTCTCATCTTACTATACTAAATTATGCATAAGATTGGAGTTGGTAAAATTCCCTTATTGTGCACTACATGTTCAGTTAGTTTTCATCTTTCAGGAGGCTAAATTGGTGGTAGTTGTCTTGATATAAATCTACTATTTTCATGCCCAATTTGATGATGCACTTCCAGTTTTCCTTCACAGGATGTGACTTTTTTGTTTATTCCCCTTTATTGTCAGGAAACTGGGTGCAAGGCATTCCTTAGAATTGAATGGATTATATGATGAACATTGTTTGCTCGAAACAGTTTTAAGTTTTTTATACATGTACTTGAAACTCTTGTAGGTTTATATTTAGGCAAAGCCGCAAAGCAATATTCCATTTTTATTCATGGAACAAAAAGCTTGTTTACTAGGTATTATGCATGAAACTTCGTATTATGATGTTAAACCTTTAGGTTTGATCTTAGGGACTTGTAGGTGCTTCGCATTGGCAGCTTGCAAGAGTCAATTCATTTAACATAGAAGAGAACACAACCAAGAAATAGAGAGATTCGGACTAGATCATGTTTGATCCGATCCCATGCATTATTTTAGATTGTATCCATATCCAATTTGTTATTAATATCCGATCTGAAAACCTAATCCCAAAAGTATATTAATTTTTGGTTAAAAAAAATGATGTAAAAAAAGAGCAGAAAAATAAATTATAAAAAAAAAAAAAAAAAATGATTAGGAAAAAACAGTAGAAAATTAGGTATTTGACTTTTATTGAAGAAAAAAATAAAGAGATAAGAATGGGAGAGAGAAGATTAAGAAGAAAATAATAATAAAAAATATTTTAATAATATGTAAATATTATATATTATTATAGTATTAGATATTATATTTATAGCATATTATATATTATATTATATCGGATTCTTATTGGACCAAATCATCCATGATCCATATCCGGTTTGTTTAGCTAATGGATTATCATATTTGGATCGCAAATGAGTTAACGGATTGAATGTTCTAATTCATATCCGAATTGTCGGATTGGATTAGGAGTCGGATCAAAATCTGATCCATTGACAGGTTTAGAGAGAGAACTCAGTTCTGATAATGATAAGCAATTATTGGTAGATTTCTTCAATATTTTGTTCCTTAAACAAAGGGGTCACTGCTTGCTGCAGCTTGGCTGCCAAGTGTAAAGACTTTGGTTTAAGCTTGTTTTTTGCAAATAATACCAAAGATGAGAGGTTTGTATCCAATCTATACCTCTCACTTCTGAGCATTCTCAATTAATGGGGACCACACCACACTGGAAGTGTCCTTTTGAAGTATTAAACACTTTCAGCCAGTATGGGCAACTCTGGGCTACACTTGAAATTGCCACTGAGACAGGAAGCTTTAGAAGCTGAACATTGAAATTCCGGTATTAATATTTGTTGTTTAATTGTGCCAGGACTTCCTCTGTGTTACTGGAATGAACTTAGTTATCATTGTCCTTGTTCAAGTTGTATTTTGGTTATTTTTAGGTCTTTCATTGTGATACAGTCTTTTTTCGTATAACAGTGTTTGACCCTCTAAGGTAAATTTGGTTCTTGAAACATTAAAAATTGTTAAGTTCACATGGTGGGATATGGATTTAATCGCTATCATAGAAAATCTAAAGACGTGCTGAATCAACTTATCAAAAAAAAAAGAAAAAAAAAGATGTGCTTAATCAGAATGCATAGTTCTTAAGGTATCAATGGTCCTTACATATAGTTCTCATAGCATGGCTACGCCTCGTTGAGTTTAGGTGATGGTTTTATAAAATTTGTGATAGATCTGTAGGTAAAAAAATATACTTCCTCTTTACAAATTGTGTTTCAATTGAAGTCCTTAGTATTATCAACTTATCATTGAACATTTCTGCTGTTATTTATGGAAATTCTCATATGATAATCAATATTTTGAATCTTCTTTTTTGTATTTGCAGAGTTCTTGTGCAATTCTGGTGTAGCTACAGCACAGTACCTCTGAATGTAATTATTACACAGGTTCGTTTACACAATTACACTTGAAAGAAGTTTAATTCTAAAGCAAATGAGTATATTTACCTTGTATTTTGAATTTAAATGCATCACAATGAAACAAGCATGCATTGCATCTAGAACAATCTCTTCATATGCCTCTTGTCTTCAACTGGTGATTAACTTTCCCTGATTTGGTATTCATAGCTCGCACATGCTTCCCCTAACTAGTGGTTAGCTCATGTTTCCCTAATGAGCTCTGTGTACGTATTACCTTTAGCATCAAAGTAAAACCTAGAAGTCCTATTCTTGAAATTCATTATTAATCCTAGGTTAGTCCAACACTTGCCCAATAGCTTTCCACAGGCTACAGACTATTTTTTATTTTTCCGAGAATTCCTTTGAGTGAAGTTCAAGTCGTTTTGGAAAGCTAAAATCCTAACTACAGAATCTCAAGTACCCGAATAGAATCTGACAAGCAACAATTAGAAACCAGAGAGTCAATTAAAACAAAGATAAATTAGAAAATGAAATAGAAGATCTTCGAACGACCAATTATCGATTTTTACAATTTTTATTTTTATTTTTTCCTTGTCCACAAACCAAATATAGCCTTATTTTCTGGTTTAAGTGAATATAAGTATATCTTTGTTACGGATTCTTCTGAAGGTATACCTCACAAGCTGTTTTATCCCAAATATACTCATGAGAGTGTTTTATTCATTTTCCTTTTCCCTCTTATGACAAATGTACTAGAACATTATAAGCATGCGATATCGTCATATAGACTCATAAGGTATATATATATATAATTTTATATATACACATGTTAATAATTCAATATCATATAGATTCATGAGGTATAATTTTGTTTTTGCTTTTGTATGAATACGTTAATAATTCAAACCTTGATGATTACAAAAAGAAGCGAATACAAACAAAATAAAGTAATTTACTGTATAATGGTGTGCTAAATATATATATATATATAGGGCAAACTACAATGACCTCCCTGGTCCTCCCCTGAGGTTTGGCCTAATAACAAACAAACCTGAGGTTTGAAATTTTTTTACAAAGACCTCCCCATGTCAGATTTTGTGATGAATTTACTTATTTACCCTCGTTGTTATATTGTTAAAGATTATCAAAATATCTGAAAATTAAAATGACTATTTTGCCCTCAACCATAGAATTACTGTTCTTCCCTTTTCTTTCTCTCTCCCCCACATCCTCTCTCTCTCTCTCTCTCTCAACACCGCCGCCGCTACCATGAACTATGTTGAAGCTATCGCCGTGAACCAAACTTCGAACCTGGTCGCGAGATCAACCTCTCTGTCGCCGAGGGCGAGATCTTTGGCTTTCGCAATACATATCGGTGGTGATTGCAGGGGGTTTGAAGACGGTGGTGGCGGCGATCTGTAACGTGATCTGTGGTGGCTGACGTAGCTTCAGCCCACGGCGACGGTGGCACGACTATGATATTGCCCCTTTTATTTGGCTAATAGAGAATACATGAGATAGCTCCTTAGGGCCTGTAGCAATTTGGGTTCAATTCTATTCCCTTGCATCTTCTTACAGCAGCTGGGAATTTTTTTTTTTTTTAGCCTTCTTTGATTTGTTGCCCTCTTTGATTTGTTGAACAAGAAGTGTGTCCATCGCCACCTCCAACACGCCGACCCCTTTTTACCACCAACCACCATCGCCGCCACCACCAAATCTGAAACCCATGTCACTGCCACCCCCACCCCCACCCCCACCACTTCTTCCACCCGATCTTAATAAAACCCATGAATAATGAAATCAAACCACGATTAAACCCAGTTCGTCGAAATCGCGACTGATTCATAGTCTCGTCACCGGAATCGCAATTGATTCACAGTCCTCACCGCTGTTTTATCCCCGCTGCTAGTCGCCATCGCCATCGCCGACCACACCGCTTTCTCCCATCCGAACTCGATCTCCGAGGCCACCGCCTCCCGTGTCTGCAAGAACTTCAGATTGCACGGCAGCTGGCAAGCAAGAGGGAGAATCGGCCGGCGAGCAAGAGGTAGTCTAATGATTTCAGTTTCCTACTTCATTGTCATAATCAACATATTAATTATATTTTTTTAACCATTTCACAGATTGGATATACTGTTCGCATATTACTTGAATTCAATTGGCTGGGTTTTGGTTTTTAATGGGTTTTGGTTGTGGTGGCAAAGGTTGCAGTGGTGGGTGGAGAGAGAAACAAGGGGTGGGTTGTATTGGTGGCAGAGATTGCAGATGGATTTCGCATAATAAGGGGTGGTGGTAGTGAAGTGGTGAAGGTGGGGCTAGAGAGAGACAAGAGTCAGTGGTTTAAGGGCAATTTGGTCCACTTAACATGACTTTTTATTGTCATTTGTTTACATTACAAGGGTAATCGCGACTTTTTACGTTGTTGATGGGCATTTTAGTCACTTCAAACTAATTTTTTGATAAAAAATATTATTTTTTGTACGGAGGGGAGGTGATTGCAAAATGGAGCAAACTTCAGGGGGTCACATTACAGTAAAATGGCAAACTTCAGGTTTAGTTGCAATTAGTCTAAACCTCAGGGGAGGTCATTGTAGTTTGCCCTATATTTTAACATGGTATCAGAACAGGTTTGATCATTCTTCCGCTTATTTCATCTTAATTGATTTTATCTCTTCAACTTTTTATATATTTTTGTGCTAAAAACATAAAACTCCCATGTTGTTTACAAAAACTACATATAACCTCCTCAATTATTAAAAAAACCCCTGAACTAACATAAACTATCACATTGCCCCCATTTCGTTATAGAACCGTTAAGTAATTGTAAAATGACAAAAATGCCTTTGATAGTATATTAATATTATATTAAAATAAAATTGTGAATTTAAAATGACAATTATGCCTTCGTGTGAAACAATGTAGTATTGGGGTGTATCCCCTCTGTATGAAACAATGTCGTGTGGGAGTGTATACCCTTCGTGTGAAACGATGTAGTATTGGGGTGTATACCCTCTGTATGAAACGATGTCGTGTGGGAGTGTATACCCTTTGTGTGAAACGATGTCATGTGGGTTGTATAATGTAATAAAATGATTTTATACCCACAGTACTAGTAGCACACGCAACTAACAAAAAAGAAGGTAGTCTTTCATATGTTATTGTTGCGTGGATTAAAGGTTTATTTAATTAGGTTGCATTAGATAATATAATGCAAATTGAATATAATTGAAAATAGTAAACACTATATAAAATTAGGTAAAAGTTTTATGTTCTGATAGATTGGAGGGTACAAAAATAGATGAAAGAGAAGGGGGAGGGATGGATGATGCATCTATAAGAAAGGAAAATTGTATCACCAAGTTTATTTTCCTTTTACAAATATACCTTCATTATATAAAATTATAATACAGCCGGTTTAACAACAATTTTTTTGAAAGGTTAAAAGGAGAAATTACATATTTGTTGGTAGTTAACCTTCTTTCTCTCTCCTCTTCCCCTAATTGATCTAATAGAAAAATATAAAGGAATGAAGAAGGATGCTCCATCCCTCTCTATTCTCTTTTATTTATATGTCATGATTAATTTATCTGACAATTAGAATAAAATCACGCTTAGATAAGTTTTTCATCATTATTTAATTATATTAAAATTAATTAATTATATGGAAATCTTTAATAAATTATATTTAATTATATTAACTATTTTTTTTTTCATTGAATTGTTTACCCAAAAAAATAAATCTTGAAGTTCAAAAAATCAATTTATAATTTTGATATAAATTAAATTTCATGCACATGCAATGTACGTGCACATTTCTAGTATGTGTGTGTGTGTGTGTTAACTAAAAAAATGAAAAGGAAAATGCGAAATATTGAAATTAACAACGAGATATATTTACCATGTTATAGTAGGATGTAGCCGAGATGGCTGAGCAAGTAAGAGAGATAGGGGTAGGATACGATGGGAGACACCAGAGAGTTTGAAAGACCAAGCCAAACATCAACTATTATTTAAAGACATTTTTGACCTACAATTTGGCGTGCATTTATTTTTCACCTACACCAATTTCTTACCTACCTTTTTAATAGGCTTAAAATATTAATACCTCACCCATAACACTTTATTTTGCAAGCATGGTTATTTTGGTTTCTACCCGAGCACCAATTGGTGTTAACTTGCATACTTAAAATAGACACCACCCCCTTGAAAGTTAGCATTACATTTTTCTTCTCTTTAATTCAGTCATTTTTTGTTCAATATTTTGATATGTCTTTTTTATTTTATTTTATCGAAGTAGTAATTTTATCTTCAATTTATTGATTATTTTCTTTCCATTTCAATTTTTTTTCCCCCTTTCTTGATGATCCAAAATGCAACTTCATGGGAAGCAGTGAAACTTCAATGATTCTCAATAAAGATGTTTGAATTTGAAAAATGGCCAAAACTGAGGGGATATGAGTGAAATTGTTCCTAATTTTTAAATGGATAAAGTGTTATGAGTTAAAGTTGAGTTGGGCTGCATTGGATTGGATTGGATTTATTAACGTGGGTTAAGTAAATATTAAATGAACTCAAAAATATGTATGTGTTTGTGTGTGTGTGTGTGTGTATAATTTTATTTAAATTTGGACCGTTTCTTAAACAAATGGACACGAACTGATCCCTTAACTAACCAAACTCAAGCTGTTGGTCAGCGAACCAAAAAGTGTAGAAGTGGACTAGGCCTGGGCCTGCCAATTTGTTTTCCGATTGACTAATAAGCTGACTCAACAAACCCAAGTTACTTATATGATAGCTATTATTTTTTTCCCTCGTTAAAGAAATCCTACTCCAATTTTATTTATTATTATTATTATTTTTTATTATTATTATTATTTTTAAGTCAATTGAGAAATCTTTATATTGAAAATCGAAATTTTGATACTTGATTTATTATGTCTCTGTAATATTTGTAATTTCAACCGTAACCGGTTAAAGTTACTATACTTGAGTAACAAATTTTTCCTAATAGAACTGATTGATATTTATCATATTTGTCTTTTGACTTTCTTTGAAGTCTTTTCTTTATAATCATATTCTTGTAAAGTAAGAATACTTATAAAAACATGTCTTTATTATTCTTTATTTACAGCTCTTTTATAACTCACCTATAAATAGAGGTGAGTATTTGTAAACACAACTAAAAGAGTTCATAATAAAAAATGATGTACCCCTTTGGGCTTTGTTTATTGCTCTATCTTATTTCTCTATTCAACTTTTTATATATTTTAACATGGTATCAGACTTCCGCTCATTTCATCTTGATTGATTTTATCTTTTCAACTTTTTATATATATTTTTGGGCTAAAACGTAAAACCCCCCTGTTGTTTACAAAAACTATATATAACCCCCTTAATTATTAAAAAAAAAACTAACATAAACTATCACATTACCTCCTTTCCGTTACAGAACCGTTAAGTGACTGCGAAATGAGAAGAATGCCCTTGACAGTATATCAATATTATATTAAAATGAAATTGTGAATTTAAAATGGCAATTACGCTCCCGTGTGAAATGATGTAGTATTGGGGTTTATACCCTCTATGTGAAACGATGTCGTATGGGGGTGTATACCCTCCGTGTGAAACGATATCGTGTGGGTTGTATAATGTAATAAACAATTTTATACCCATGTAGGCACTAAAATTTTAATGGACTTTTGTTGTGACAAATTGACCACTTAAATATGGGTTTAATGTTTAATTAAATTATTTAATTGGCCCAAACTTGGTCCACTTAAATTATTTAATTAGCCCAGCTCAGATGATTAAATGAAAAAATAATTATTCCTAATAAAATATATTTGGAATAATTATTTTTATAGAAAATTATCACAATATAACCCGCCCAGTTATAATTTTGTCCTTATCAAGAGAGAACACTTGTCATCATCATATTAATCCAAGAAGCCTATAAATAGAGGCATGGAGGAAGGAAGGAGCGTCCAGAAATTGAGAGACTCAGAAATCTAAAGGGCAGAAATCCAAAGGGACAGAAATTGAGAATTCTAGAATTCTAGAATTCTAGAGAGAAATACAGAAGTTATGCAATTCAACAGTGATGAACAACAAACCAAAGTCGTGCCGTTCTTTCACAAATTCTCTGAAGACGAAGAACAACAAGCACATCCAATCCAAAGTCATGTCGTTCTTCCTCAAATTCAGCAAAAAACAACAAACACATCAAAATCGTGCCGTTCTTTCCCTGTGATTCAACAAATTCAAAGAATCACCAAACAACACTATTCGAGATCAAGTTTTGTTAGCCATCGATCAGAAATCATCGGTGATCTTCTTCAACTACAAATACTTAAAAAAAGAATGTCAACAACCCGATTCAAAATCAAGCTCCAACAGCCCTTGAATCCAACCAACAAAGGAGATCGAATCAGATGATATTTTTTTTTCTTTTGTAAAGAATATCTAAGAAGATTGTATTCAAATTTTTATAAATTAATAAAATTCTATTTGTTCCTTATTTTGTTCTTTATTTGCAAACTACGAAATTTGTGTGTACAAATTTTTGGCACACCCTGTGGGACATCCTCTGCCTCTCA
>JAOTQH010277248.1:0-19864 GCA_025631255.1 Cornus kousa
GGCGGAGGGAGCATGTAGAAATTCTTTTGTGTGTGTGTGTGTGTGTGTTTGTTTTTGTTTTTGTTTTTGTTTTTGTTTTGATTGTTGGCTCAAAACTTTTTTTTTTTAATTTTTAAATTGATGTAGTCGAGTAAAATAATTAATTTTTAGAACAATTGGTAATAAAGTTTGAAGGGATTTTGTTCAACTTCATTAAAATTGTTGTTAAAATAATTAAATGTTCAATTTCTATGCAAATTGTGAAGTCCTTTGTATACCGCGGTTGTGTTGCTTCCCGTTATTCATGGAAGTTCAGTTTCAAGCCTGACGCCTCTGATTTCTAATAAAGAACAATATTAGCTATATGACATGAATGATTCACCTAATACAATGGAATGAGTAGATAAGACCTATCCTATACTGTGTGCATATACATAGATACAAGGCAATTATAGGCCAACAACTTCTTTCCAAAGCAATATTACTGCTTAATATATATTATGATTACTGCTTAAATTCTTCTACTATTGTTATTCCAATTTTATTTTCTTTCTTAATTTAATTTTTAAAATCTTACAACAAACACAAGTCTGCTTTTGAATTTCCTTCTATTTGGAAAAGTGATATCATTGATGTTCAAGGCATTCCTGAGTGTGATGCATTGCCTTCTGTTACAAATGATGTCAAAATGATTTTTAATAATCAGTACGGAGATTATCTTGATGTTTTATATATGAGACAGGATAAGACATTACGTCCCAAGTATATTTCTTCCCTACAGTACATTGGAGCATTTGAGAGGACTTGCATATCCGTTATTGTGCCTTTCTTTGAAGGATTGTGTAGAGATAGGGTGATTGTGGTAGATATTGACCCCTACCCCATCCGTTATAGTGCTTCTTCTAAAGTTTTTCATATTTCATTAACCTTTAAAATCTCTTAGGCATGTGTCTATGTGTTTAGTCCATTTGCAAAGGTAGCCCCAAAACAGTAGAAGATTACAATATAGCACCACGCCCAACATATATGCCATGATAAGACATTTTTAACCTGAAGATAGACTTTTCATGTATACGCCGTGAGAAGCATCTTGGGATTATACCCTAATTAGCACACCGTCTGGTGGCTTAGGTAATAGAGAAAGTGAGAGTTCTTAATATTTTTCTTTGTGAAAGATTGAAATCAGGTGATAGAGAGAGATCCCAACAGTTGATATTTGTCATTGAGAGATTGAAATTAGGGTTTTCAATGTTGGGGGCTTTCAGACGAAGGGGAGTGGTTTCTAAATTTCAGTGGTTATCATTATCACAATCTGGTTCTCGTAAGTCCAATTTCCTTTCCTTCTCACTTTATGTAGACATCAAGGTTTTTTGAAAATGGCATTTTCTTCTCTCTCTGTATATACATCTATTATGTGCAAGTGACGTGCGGATTCTATGCTTGTGACAGGCCGAGGGAGCATGCTGAAATTCTGATTTTTTTTTTCTTTTGTCTTCTCTGTTAGTTTTTTGTTTTTATTTTTGTTTTGGTTGTTGGTTCAAAGCCATCCCTAATTATTACAAATATATGCAATTTTTCAATTTTATTATATTAATGTTTCGAAATGAGTGAAGTTCCTATTTTTAAAACTTTGTTACATAAAATTATTATTTTACTTAATTAAAAAAATAAAAATAAAATAAAATAAAATATTTAATAATTTTCACTTCTACTTTAATTAAAAATTTGACATATCTAAGCACATCTCTACAAGTACCCAAATCCATGTAAAACACAACCTTCTATTCGTTATGATTTGCATATGAAATAGAGGTCATTGGGCTGCATCTTCATCTCTTCCCATCGTGTTTGGTACGTGATAGAGATTTTGTTAGAGCAAAATAGGCATTGGTGTCTCTCGTTTACTCGAAGCTAATAAGATTTATCAGAATATAAAAAAAGAACGAACTCTTTTACAAAAGACAAAACAAAAACAAACAACGATTACCAAAAAAACAAGCCCAGTTGCCAGAAAAGTCTAGAGATAACAAAATAAAAACAAAGCCCATAAAAGGCCCAAAAGGGCAGAAAAGCCAGAGCTAACATAATAGTAGCACAGCTCACGAGAATAATTAAGGCCCAGATTCCAGCAACATGTTTAGCACCAACTTCCAAATAAGGGGGCAACAAACAGGAGTGAGAGAATATTCTTGTATCATTTAGGATTCTTCATAGCCTTACAATGGTGGCTATTGGCTTTGGTGGTAGAGGGAGTGAGATTTCTTTTGAGAGAATAAAATCAGGTGGTAGAGAGAGAGTTCCCAACAGTTTATTAGTCATTGAGAGAGATTGAAATTAAGGTTTTCAATGTTGGGGGCTTTCGGATGAAGGGGAGTGGTTTCTGGATTTCAGTGGTCGTCATTATCACGATCTGGTTCTCGTAAGTCCGATTTCATTTCCTTCTCACTTTATGTTTACATTTAGTTTTTTAGAAATGGCATTTCATTCTCTCTCTATGTATACATCTACAATGTGCTAGTGACGTGCGGATTATGTGCTTGTGACGGGCGGAGGGAGCATGCAGAATTCTAATTTATTTATTTATTTATTTATTTTTTGTCTTGTCTGTTTATTTTTTGTTTTTGTTTTGGTTGTTATTTCAAAGCTATTTTTATTTAATATTTAAATCCATGTAGTTAAGAAAAATAATTAATTTTTTGAACAATTAGTAATAAAGTTTGAAGGAATTTTGTTTAATTTCATGCAAATTGTTGTTGTTGAAATAAGTGAATGTTTAATTTTTATGCAAATTGTGAAGCCCTTTGTACCTTGCGGTTGGGTTGCTTCCAGTTATTAATGGAAGTTCGGTTTTAAGCCTTCGGCACCTCTGATTTCTAATTAAGAACAATATTAGCTATTTGACATGAATGATTCACCTAGTCCAATGGAATATGTAGTTAAGACCTATCCTACACTGTGTGCATATATATAGATACGAGGCAATTATAGGCTAACAACTTCTTTCCAAAGCGATATTACTGCCTAATACATATTATGATTACTGTTTTAATTCTTCTAATGTTGTTATTACAATTTCATTTTCTTTCTTAATCTAAGTTTCAGGATCTTACAACAAACATAAGTTTGCTTCCGAATTTCCTTCTCTCTCTGGAAAAGTGATATCATTGATGTTTAAGGCATTCTTGAATTGGATGCATTGCTTTTTCTTACAAATGATATCATAACGACTTTTAATACTCAGCACAGAGATTATCTTGATAGTTTACATACTAGACAGGATAAAACATTACGTCCCAAGTATATTTTTTCCATAGAGTACATTGGAGAATTTCAGAGGACTTACACATCCGTTATTGTGCCTTTCTATGAAGGATTATGTAGAGATAGGGTGATTGTGGTAGAAATTGACCCCTGCCCATCCGTTACAGGGCTTTTTCTAAGGTTCTTCATATTTCATTAACCTTTAAAATCTTTTAGGCATGTGACTATGTGTTTAACCCATTTGTATAGGTAGCCCAAAAAAATAGGAAATTATAATAAATCACCACGCCCAACGCATACGCCGTGATAAGACATTTTTAGCCTAAAGATAGACTTTTCGTGTATACGTCGTGAGAAGCATTTATGGTTTATGTCCTAATTAACACATAATTTGGTGGCTTAAGTAGTAGAAAGACTGAGAGTTCTTGATATTTTTCGTTGAGAGATATTAAAATCAGGTGGTAGAGAGAGAGTTTTCAACAATTGATATTTGTCATTGAGAGATTGAAATTAGGGTTTTCAATGTTGGGGGTTTTAAGATGAATAAGAATGGTTTCTAGATTTCAGTAGTCGTCATTGTCACGATCTGATTATCGTAAGTCCGATTTCATTTCCTTCTCAGTCTATATATACATCTAGTTTTTTGAAAATTGCATTTCCATCTCTCTCTATGTATTCAACTATTATGTGCTAGTAACGTGCGGATTCTATGCTCGTGACGGGCGAAGAGAGTATACTGAAATTCTGTTTTTTTTTTTTGTTTTTTGTTGTTGTTGTTGTTGTTGTTGTTGTTGTTGTTGCTGTTGGTTCAAAGCTTTTTTATTTAATTTTTAAATTCATTTAGTCGAGAAAAATAATTAATTTTTAGAACAGTTGGTAATAAAGTTTGAAGAGATTTTGTTCAATTTCATGCAAATTGTTGTTGTTAAAATAATTGAATGTTCAATTTCTATGCAAATTGTGAAGACCTTTGTATCCCACGTTTGTGTTGCTTCCCGTATTCGTTATTCATGGAAGTCCGGTTTCAAGCCTTCGACGCCTTTGATTTCTAATAAAGAACAAAATTAGCTATATGACATAAATTATTCACCTAGTCCAATGGAATGAGTAGTTAAGACCTATCCTACACTGTGTGCATACACATATATAAGAGGCAATTATAGCCAACAACTTCTTTCCAAAATGATATTACTGCTTAATACATAATATGACTACTGCTTAAATTCTTCTAATGTTGTTATTCCAATTTCATTTTCTATCTTTATTTAATTTTCAAGATCTTACAATAAACACAAGTTTGCTTTCGAATTTTCTTCTTTCTGGAAAAGTGATATCACTGATGTTCAAGGCATTCCTGAGTGGGATGCATTGCCTTCTGCTATAAATGATGTCATAATGACTTTTAATAATCAGAATAAAGATTATCTTGACGCTTTATATACGAGACATGATAAGACATTATGTCCCAAGTATATTTCTTTCCTAGAATACATTGGATCATTTTAGAGGGCTTGCACATCCGTTATTGTGCCTTTCTATGAAGGATTGTGTAGAGATAAGGTGATTGTGGTAGATATTTACCCCTACCCCATCCGTTATAGTGCTTTTTCTAAAGTTTTTCAAATTTCATTAACCTTTAAAATCTTTTAGGCACGTGCCTATGTGTTCAGTCCATTTGCAAAGGTTGCCCAAAAATAATAGAAGATTACAACAAAGCACTACACCCAACATATACGTCGCGATAAGACATTTTTAACCTGAAGATAAACTCTTCATGTATATGCCGTGAGAAGCATATAGGGTTCATACCCTAATTAACACAGAGTCTGGTGGCTCAGGTAGTAGAGAGAGTGAGAGTTCTTAATATTTTTCTTTGAGAGAGATTGAAATCAGGTGATAGAGAGAGATCCCAACAGTTGATATTTGTCATTGAGAGATTGAAATTAGGGTTTTCAATGTTGGGGGCTTTCAGACGAAGGGGAGTGGTTTTTGGATTTCAGTGGTTGTTATTATCACGATCTGGTTCTTGTAAGTCCGATTTCCTTTCCTTCTCACTTTATGTATACATCAAGTTTTTTGAAAATGGCATTTCATTCTCTTTCTATGTATATATCTATTATGTGCTAGTGGTGTGCGGATTCTGTGCTTATAAAGCGAAAGAAGCATGCTGATTTTTATTTATTTATTTATTTATTTATTTTGTCTTTTTTTTTTTTTTTTGTTGGTTGTTGATTCAAAGTCATCCCTAATTATTACATATATATGCAAAAATTTTATTTTATTATATTATTATTCCGAAATGAGTGAAGTTCCTATTTTTAATAATTTGTTGCATAAAATTATTATTTTACTCAATTAAAAAACAAAATTAAAATATTTAATAATTTTCACTTCTGCTTTAATTAAAAATTTGACATATCTAAGCACATCTCCACAAGTACCCAAATCCATGTATAACACAACCTTCTGCCCATTGTGATTTGCATATGAAGGAGAGGTCATTGTGCTGCATCTTTATCTCCTCCCATCGTGTTTGGTACATGATAGGGATTTTGTTAGAGCAAAATATGCATTGGTGTCTCTTGTTTAAACAAAGCCCATAAAAGGCACAGAGATAACAAAATAAAACAAAGCCCATAAAAGGCACAGAAGGCAAAAAAGCCAGAGCTAGCATAATAGTAGCACAGCTCACGAGAATAATTAAGGCCTAGACGCCAGCAACATATCCAGCACCAACTTCCAAATAAGGGGGCAACGAATAGGAGCGGGAGACTATTCGTGTATCATCTAGGGTTCTCCATAGCCTTATAGTGTAGCTACTGGCTTTGGTGGGAGAAAGAGTGAAAGTTCTTTTGAGAGAATGAAATCAGGTGGTAGAGAGAGAGATTGAAATCAGGTGGTAGAGAGAGTTCCCAACAATTTATTTGTCATTAAGAGAGATTAATATTAGGGGTTTCAATGTTGCAGGCTTTCGGATGAAGGGGAGTGGTTTCTGGATTTCAGTGGTCGTCATTATCACGATCTGGTTCTCGTAAGTCTGATTTTCTTTCCTTCTTACTTTATGTATACATCTAGTTTTTTGAAAATGACATTTCCTTCTCTCTCTATGTATTCATCTATTATGTGCTAGTGACGTGCATAGGGAACATGCAGTAATTCTGATTTTTTGTTTTTGTTTTTGTTTTTGTTTTTATTTTTGTTTTGGTTATTGGTTCAAAGCTATTTTTATTTAATATTTAAATTCATGTAGTCGAGAAAATTAATTATTTTTTAGAACAGTTGGTAATAAATTTTAAAGGGATTTTGTTTAATTTCATGCAAATTGTTGTTGTTAAAATAAGTAAATGTTCAATTTCTATGCAAATTGTGAAGCCCTTTGTACCCTGCAGTTGGGTTGTTTCCCGTTATTCATGGAAGTTCAGTTTCAAGCCTTCGGCACCTCTATTTCTAATTAAGAACAATATTACCTATTTGACATGAATGATTCACCTAGTCTAATGGAATGATTAGTTAAGACCTATCCTACATTGTGTGCATATACATAGATACGAGGCAATTATTGGCCAACAACTTCTTTCCAAAACGATATTACTGCTTAATACATTTTATGATTACTGCTTAAATTCTTCTAATGTTGTTATTTCAATTTCATTTTCTTTTTTAATTTAATTGTTAGGATCTTACAACAAACACAAGTTTGCTTCCAAATTTCCTTCTCTCTCTGGAAAAGTGATATCATTGATGTTTAAGGCATTCATGAGTGGGATGCATTGCCTTCTGTTACAAATGATGTCATAACGACTTTTAATAATCAACACAGAGATTATCTTGCTACTTTATATATGAGATAGGATAGGACATTACGTCCTAAGTATATTTCTTCCTTAGAGTACATTGGACCATTTCAGAGGACTTGCACATCCGTTATTGTGCCTTTCTATGAAGGATTGTGTAGAGATATGGTGATTGTGGTAGATATTGACCCCTACCCCATCCGTTATAGTGCTTTTTCTAAGGTTTTTCATATTTCATTAACCTTTAAAATCTTTTAGGCATGTGCCTATGTGTTCAGTCCATTTGCAAAGGTAGCCCAAAAACAGTAGAACATTACAATAAAGCCCCACGCCCAACATATACGCCATGATAAGACATTTTTAACCTGAAGATAGACTTTTCTAGTATACGCCGTGAGAAGCATCTAGGGTTCATACCCCAATAAACACACAGTTTGGTGGCTCAGTTGGTGGCTCAGGTAGTAGAGAGAGTGAGAGTTCTTAATATTTTTCTTTGAGAGAGATTGAAATTAGGTGATAGAGAGAGAAAGATCCAAGCAGTTGATATTTGTCATTAAGAGAGATTTAAATTAGGGTTTTCAATGTTGGGGGCTTTCAGACGAAGGGGAGTGGTTTCTGGATTTCAGTAGTCGTCATTATCACGATCTGGTTCTCGTAAGTCCGATTTCCTTTCCTTCTCACACTATGTATACATCTAGTTTTTTGAAAATGGCCTTTCCTTATCTCTCTATGCATACATCTATGTTTTTTAAAATGACATTTCCTTCTCTCTCTTTATGCATACATCTATTCTGTGCTACTGACGGGCGGATTCTGTGCTAATGACGGGCGGAGGGAGCATGCTGAAATTCTGATTTTTTTTTTTTGGTTTTTATTTTATTTTATTCTATGTGAAGTATTTTTGTTGTGTTAGTCAATTTTTTTTCCCCTTATTGTTGACAAATAAGAGTAAACTGTCATAGAAGCCCCAAGCTGTAAGGCAATGGCTTATAAAGTAGCTATATGTGGTCCTGTACATCGGAGGCTTTAGATTTTGTGGGTACTTCAGGATGTGTCCTTATAATGTGGGATAGGAGCTGGGTGTCTAAGTAGGACGTGTGGAAGGGGAAGATCTCTATCTCATGTGTCTTTGCCATGGAAGGAGGATGGATCCCAATTGGTTTCTCTAGTGTGTTTGGTCCGGTGAAGAACGAAAAGAGACATTTGTTATTTAGAGGACCTTGGGCACTGCAAGGGGGATTGCCCTTCCGTGGTGTATTGGTAGGGATATCCCCCTTATATATATATGTATATATATATTTATGGCCATGGACATAATGTAAAAAGAAGAATGAATTGTTCTTCAAATCATAGAATCGAAATAGAGTTCCAATATGGGCTCACTCTAACGGATGTATTGGATTCGATTTTCATTACATATAGCATTATTTAATGTCAAAATATATCATTTTAGCTTTAGCGCGCTCTTGGAAACATAGAAAAACAAAAAAAAAAAAAAAAAATGTCTCTTAGTAAAGTTGTCTTTTATGTACAGTTTCTTTACCCTTTATTATTTTTCAATCAAATTAGAGGTGAAAAGAAAGAAAAATATGACATGATTGGGGTTCATGAATCACATGTTTAAGAAGAATGGAATATGTATTTGAGCTTAAAAATTTTATTTTTAAATTATGAACATGTTCAAGATGTATTAGACAAGTTCATTGATGTCAGAAAAAGTACAATTTAGATTGGTTTATGTTTCATTTCATTACGTATGACTTATTAGTTGGCAGACTTCATTTCCTCAGCTTCCATTTACGAAAATCTCTCCCCCAGTTTTTTTTTTCCCTCTACAAAACAAGCCAGATCTAGTCACTGGGAATTTGAACTTGCCATAAAGGAGAAAGTTGACAGGCTCGTCGTAGGCTTCATTTTGATCAGAGCAATTCTCAGTTTGGCCACCCTCTTGGATTTTGAATTTTGGGGCTTTTTATTCAAATTGGGTAAGGGTGTTGTAATTACAACACATTTGTACCCACAGAACCATATAAATATACATTAAATAATAATGTATGAAATGCAATGACGTCAAAAAAAAAGTTCCCTTGCATGACAAAATCGGTTGCAGGTCCCGCTCGGGACCTCCTAGCCCGAAAAACTAAAAAATGCCGAAATGACCAATGATAAATTTCTAAGAGTCCTAAAGTTAAAAAAATGCTCCAACTGACTCTCGAAACTCATCTGACACACCCATGATGTTCGGCACACAAAACAAAGCGAAACGAAATAATCCAAAAAAAAAAATCAAAAAATCCCAGAAAATGGAAAAATGAGAAATACTACACATTAAGTGAATGAAATGTGCCTATGTGTTGGACAAGACTTGGCTACGTGGAATAAAAAGGGAAAGTACTTACTTGTTAGATAGAGATCTTTTTCATTCACAAAGAGAGAGAGAATTCCAACAGTTGATATTTTTCATTCATAAAAAAAATAGATTGAAATTAGGGTTTTCAATGTCGGGGGCTTTCACACGAAGGGGAGTGGTAGTTTCTGGATTTCAGTGGTCATTACCATGATGTGGTTCTCATAGTAAGTCAGATTTCCTTTCCTTCTCTCTCTATGTATAATATATATTTTTTAAAATGGTTCTTGTAAATGAGACGAATCAAAGATTTCTTTTTCATTTCTTGATCTTTTCCATGTCTTCATTATTGGTCAAATGGCCGCAATTAATTGTAATGTTTACATATTATATATATATATATATGAAAAGAATTCTTTTAAGCTGTGGAACCCACAAAAATGTTTTAACAATTATAAAGGCCATTGCACTGGCAGATGGCTTTTCTCTCTCTCGGCAGATTGTTTCTCTCTCTTCTTTTTCATTTTTTTTCCCCTACAAATCTCTAAGCTTGATCTCCCCTTTATCTTTGAGAATTTGGTAGAACCTTGTGAAGCAAAGTTTTGCTTGTCGAGACCGTTGATTTGATAAGGGCCAATCACCATTTGGTTAAGCCTAGGGATTTCGAATTTAGGACTTAAATTGGGGTTTTTTTCTCTCATTTGATGTAGGGGTGCACTAATCCACTATTTCTTGGATTTCTTGTGAATTTTCCCCTTTAATTTGACTTTAAGCATGCTTACTTTTAATTTTTTTTATTATTATTATGTTCGTTAGGGTTATTTATATTTATGGAGATTAATGTGTGTTATGTGTTAATTGGGCTTATTAGTATGATGATTTTCAATTTGTAAAGAAGCATGCTTAGTGTTGATTTGTTTCATGATTTCAATTGCTATGAAAATTTATGTTATAATTATGGAAATAAATTTGTGAATTGTATATTTAAATTCCTAGCAAAATGTGAATGAGAATATGAGTTGTGTATTTTTAGTAATTTATTTGAAAAAGTACGTGGGAACTTTATGGTTGAATTGATGAAATGAAGCATGAAGCATTCATGCATCCATTAGGAAAGAAATAGGGGAAAAAATGTTTTTAAATAAATGAATTTATTCTTGGGAAAAACATTTTTCAAAGGAGTTTGCGAAAATAGGACGCCTAGGAGGCGCCTAGTGGTCCGTGTTGTTAGTATAGTCTAGAAGGGAGTATAGTTAAGCTAACTAGGCCAGATACGACACCTTGGAGGTGCCTTGTAATCGTGGATAGTTAGTCAACCCACTATTCGTGATGCCTTGGAGGTGCCTTGGGTTGGATTACACTAACGGTTTGGAAGTTGAAACGAAAATGTTTCGAAAAATTGGGAGTGACATTTGCATAATATTGCACTTTATGACACTGTGGTAAATTTTTGATTGGTTGGTATTTGTTACATACTTGTTATTGTGTTTGAGAATGTGTGTTTCCCCTATGGCATGATCCCGTTCACTTTTTATCTATTCATTGTATAGATTCACGGGGATATAAAAAGTGTGTCTTAGACACTTCCTACTGAGTTTATGTTCACCCCGTTATTTTTAACATTTTTTAGGACACGAAAATGAGGTGGCGGACGACGATCCACCACAAATTTAGACGAGATTAGCGATTTATTTTATTTCGCTATCTTTTGTATTAGAATTCTAATATTTTATAAATGTAATCTTAACTATTTTGTGAAACTTTAGTTTAATTAGTATAATGTTGTAAGCTATGAACTTTTAAATTTTCGCTACATTTTATGGACTATAACTTGATGTAACTAAGGTTTGTTCCTTGTTTGGATGAGATGGAGGAAGGGGACATTTCATATGTATGTAATCATTTTGGGAATATGATATAATATTTGTATTGTGCATTAGGACAAGATAGATTAGTTTTACCATTGCATTTTTTATGTATTTCAATAGGTTGTAGAGGGACTTTTTCTGTGGAGGTTATGCCGAAATTTTATTTATTTTATTATTATTATTTTGATATCTTCTAGGGTCGTTACATTAATATTTGATGTTTTATCATTCATATAAACTATTTTCAACTTTCAAAATCACGAAGGTTTCATGTGTGATTCTCAAGGTGATTATGTTGTCAATTTTGTCGTGCTAGCAAAGCTGTGCTAGTAGCTTTGTTAGCGAAACAATGCATGTTAGTTTGTAAAATTTGGAAGATAGAAAGATCAGGCTTTAAAGCTTGAAGGAAAAAAAAAAATGCACAAGAGAGAGAAAGAGAGAGTGCTGCGGTTCTATGATAAAGAATGAAGAAGTAGTAAAATCTTTGACCCGCTTTTTAGTTAATGGATGGTTAGGTGGGTCACATGGGCAAAAATATCATTCTTGTTATACACGCACACACACACATATAAACTAAACACATTACAACCACATAAATATACATTAAATAATAATGTATGAAAAGCAATGACCCCGAAAAATAATCTCCGTGCACGACAAAACCGGTTGCGGGTCCACTCGGGACCTTTAGGCCCAAAAAATTAAAAATTGTTGAAATGACCAACGATGTATTTTTAAGAGTCCTGAACTCGAAGAAATGGTCCAACCAACTCTCGGAACCATCTGGCACACCCCACGATGTCTTGCACACTAAACGAGGCGAAACGAAATAATCTCGATTTTTTTTTGAAAAATCTCAGAAAATGAAAAAAATGAAAAATTGAGATAAATACTACACATTAAGTGAATGGCATGTGCCTGTGTGTTGAATAAGAATTGGCTACGTTGAACAAAAAGGGTAAATACATACTTGTTACACATAAATCTTTTTTATTCATAAAAAAGAAAGATTGAAATTAGGGTTTTTAATGTTGGGGGCTTTGACACGAGGGGGAATGGTGGTTTCAGGATTTCAGTGGTCATTATCATGATATGGTTCTTATAGAAAGTCGGATTTCCTTTCCATTTCTCTCTATGTATACATCTATTTTTTTTATTTTTTTTTAAATGGTTCTTCAAAATGGGAAAAATTAGAGATTTCTTTTTCATTTCTTGATCTTTCACATGTCTTTATGATTGATCAAACTGTCACAATTAATATTTGTTACTTTATCATTCACAAAAACTATTTTCAACTTTCAAGTTGACTGGTGATTTCATGAGGGTTTCATGTGTGATTTTGAATGTGATTATGTAGTCAGCTTTGTTGTACTAGCAAAGCTGTACTAGTGAAACAATGCATGTTAATTTATAAAATTTGGAAGATAGAAAGATCAAGCTTTAAAGCTTGAAGGAAAAAAAAAGAAAAGAAATACGCAGGAGAATGAGAGGGAGATCGAGCTACGGTTCTGTGATGAAGAATAAAGAAGTAGTAAAAACTTTGCCCCCTTTTTGGTTGATGGATGGTTAGGTGGGTCCCATTGGCAAAAATATTATTCTTGTTATATATATATATATATATATATATATATAAACTAAACACATTACAACCACACATTTGTACCCACATAACCACATAAATATACATCAAATAATAATGTATGAATGCAATGGCCTCGAAAAATAATCTACGTGCATGACAAAATCGGTTACAGGTCCCACCCGGGACTTCCGGGCCCGAAAAATTAAAAAATGTCGAAATGATCAACGATGCATTTCTAAGAGTCCTGAACTCGAAGAAATGGTCCAACCGACTCTCGGAACCTATCTGGCACACCCCACGGTGTCTGACCTGCAAAACTAGGCGAAACGAATTAATCTCGAAAAAAATCAAAAAAATTTAGAAAATGAAAAAATGGAAATATGAGAAATATTACACATTAAGTGAATGGCATGTGCCTATATGTTGGACAAGAATTGGCTACGTGGAATATAAAGGGGAAATACAAACTTGTTAGACAGAGATATTTTTCATTCATAAAAAGAAAGAGAGTTCCCAAGAGTTGATCTTTTTTATTCATAAAAAGAGAGATTGAAATTAGGGTTTTCAATGGTGGGGGCTTTCACATGAAGGGAAGTGGTGGTTTCTGGATTTCAGTGGTCATTATCACGATGTGGTTCTCATAGTAGGCCAGATTTCTTTTTCTTCTCTCTATGTATACATCTATTTTTTTGAAATGGTTATTCAAAATGAGACGAATCAGAGATTTATTTTTCATTTCTTGATCTTTTCCATGTCTTCATGACTGGTCAAACTGTCGCAATTAATATTTGATGCTTTATCATTCACATAAACTATTTTAAACTTTCAAAATGACTGGTGATTTCATGAGGTTTTCATGTGCGATTCTCAAGGTGATTGTGTAGTCGGCTTTGCCGTGCTAGCAAAGCTGTGCTAGTGAAACATTGCATGTTAGTTTATAAAATTTGATAGATAGAAAGATCAAGCTTTAAAGCTTGAAGGAAAAGAAAGAAAGAAATGCGCAGGAGGAGGAGAGAGAGTTTTGTAGTTATGTGATGAAGAATAAAGAAGTAGTAAAAACTTTGCCCCACTTTTGGTTAATGGATGGTTAGGTGGGACCCATGGGCAAAAATATCATTCTTGTTATATATATATATATATATATATATATTTATATATATAAACTAAATACATTACAACCACACATTTATACTCACATTACCACATTAATATACATCAAATAATAATGTATGAAATGCAATGGCCCCGAAAAATAATCCTCATGCATGACAAAACCGTTTGCGGGTCCCACTCGAGACCTCCGGGCCCGAAAAACTGAAAAATGCCGAAATGAGCAACAATGCATTTCTAATAGTCTTGAACTTGAAGAAATGCTCCAACTAACTCTTGAAACCCATCCGGCACACCTCACAGTGTTTGACAAGCAAAACGAGGTGAAATGAAATAATCCCGAAAAAAAATCGAAATATCCCAAAATATGAAAAAAATGAGAAATACTACACGTTAATTGAATGACACGTGCCTATGTGTTGGACAGGACTTGGCTACATGGAATAAAAAGGGGAATTACTAACTTGTTAGACAGAGATCTTTTTCATTCCTAAAAAGAGTGAGAGAGAGTTCCAACAGTTTATTTTTTAATTTATAAAGAGAGAGATTGAAATTAGGGTTTTCAATGTTGGGGGCTTTCACACTGGTGGTTTCTGGATTTCAGTGGTCATTATTACAATGTGGTTCTCATAGTAAGTCAGATTTCCTTTCATTCTCTCTCTATGTATACATCTATTGTTTGGAAAATGGTTCTTCAAAATGAGACGAATTAGAGATTTTTTTTTTTTTTCATTTCTTGATCTTTTCCATGTCTTCATGATTGGTTAAAGGGCCGCAATTAATATTTGATGTTTTATCATTCATATAAACTATTTTCAACTTTCAAGATGACTGGTGATTTCATGATTGTTTCATGTGTGATTCTCAAGGTGATTATGTAGTCAGCTTTGTCGTGCTAGCAAAGTTGTGTTAGTGAAACAATGCATGTTAGTTTATAAAATTTAGAGAAGAAGAAAGGAAGGACGGATAAACTTTTCGGTTTCCATTCTTTGGTTGGAGTGTTGGTGAGGACTTGGTGGGTGGTGCTGGCAAATTCCTATGAAGATAATTGATAAATACGGCCTAAATTTCTAGGTTTAAGGTAATTAAGATCTGAGTGACTGCTAATTAGGTAGTTTTGATCTTTAAAAAGTCTCATACGATGTTTTAAAAATAGTTTTTAGGTTTTATCTTGAGTTTTATTTAAATATCAAATGAGTTTTTACATTTCTCTTTTTTCACAAAAAGAGTATGCCTTAAAATTTTGTCTCTACTCTATTTATATTTTTATATTTGTGTAAATTTGTGCAGGCAAAAAGTTATAATCACTAATATGGTCCTTAAGGCAGTTAAGAAATCATAAGCGAAGACATAGTGTATTCTCAAGTCTCTTGTTTACTTCGAAGTTTTTAAATTCTTCTAATGTTGTTATTTCAATTTCATTTTCATTCTTAATTTAATTTTCAGAATCTTATAGTAAAGACAAGTTTGCTTCTGAATTTTCTTCTCTCCGGAGAAAGTGATCTTATCGATCTTGATGGCATTCCTGAGTGGAATGCATTGCTTTCTAATAGACAAGATGTCAAAAGGACTTTTAATAATTTCCACAAAGATTATCTTGAAGATTTATATGCTAGACGGGATAAGGCTATGCCTTCTAGTTTCATTTCTTCCCTAGAGTACTTGGGAGCATTTCAGAGAGCTTGCACATCCGTTATTGTGTCTTTCTATGAAGAATTGTGTAGAGATATGGTGATTGTGGTAGATACTGACCCCTGCCCGTGTTGTCAAAGCCACGCTCTTCATTTAACACTTTCTCATAAATTTTGCGGAAGGCCTGTTCTACCGGTCAAAGGTGAGGATCCTATGGCACTTAGCAAAAATCGATGTCCATTATTTATTTTTTGATGGCATTTGCAAAGAGTACACCGACAGTCGGGAACAAAAGTATTACTGCGCAGGAGGAGCCTTCGCAATACTAAATTCGGTTGGGACAATGATAGCTTGGAGGTTTATGACACTTCCTGGTGTAACCAGTAGTACCGAAGCTGAGCTTGTGTCCGGTGTACTTGGAGCTAGGAGAGTGGAAGAGATACCTGAAATAAAAAGGGTGATTATGATGGGAGATTGCGATGGGGTGGTGCGGAAGTTGAAAGGACTCGATCTAATTATGCGAATATGATGCTTATTGGTGAGTTAGTACAATTTTTATTTATTTTTTACTTTATTGATTATAATACTAATCTTTGTTTAGTACCTATCAGCGAGATTTCTAGGTAACTTAAGTCGAAATAAGGCACCTAGAAATCTAAATCTAATTATGCTTATTGGTGAGTTAGTACAGTTTTTATTTATCTTTTTACTTTATTGGTTATAATACTAATCTTTTTTTAGTATCCATCAGTGAGATTTCTAGGTGCCTAAAGTCGAAATAAGGCACCTACAAATCTCATTTGTAAGATCTATATCCAATTTAAAAACAAGTCACCAATAAAGCATATAAAACGGTCTAAATCAATATTTTTTACTTTGAAAATTCATACACCAAAAACCATCCGTTGAACTTCCATGAAATTTGACGTATGAACACTAGACTCAGTCAGAATGCTAGTAAAATAATTAAACAGTCCTGAACTAATACAATGAGAGGTTGACAATATAAGAGCACCAATACTGTAAAAAATGCAGCACCATGAAATTAATAAAGCCAAATGCATTGACAGGTTGATAATGCTAACACAGGAGATAAGTAAATGAAGAATGAAAGCTTAGATGTCCATCTCTTGAATTTACTCATTTTTTAGATTTTTTCTTAGGATCGGTATTGATACAGTTCATCAGTTTGAATTTTTTGCACATAAATTTCAATCATATTAACTTATGAAATGAATAAGTGAATCATATTCAATTTGCTCAACTTAAATTCAAAATTATAAAAGGAACATGCAAGTATGAGTTTAAAAGAACTCAGTTTGGCAAATCACAGAAACAGTTTCATGCATGATTCAATAGTGATTCAGAATCCAAGATTCAGGAATTCAAATTTGACATAACTAACGCATATTTAAGAAGGGACAAAGAGGCAGGGTCACACATTTTTATTAGAATATGAGTTTTGAGTCTATTAAATACACAATACTCTTGAACCCTTTGCTAAATAAGGACTGCACTGAAACAATCATGCATTTAGGTTGGTGAGACACGCTAACCTATAAAAGACCTTTAAAGACATTTAGTATCCAAATATTTTTGGATAATTGTCTAAGAAAAGAACAAAAATCCACGCCTCTTTTCCTTCATTTAATTAACTTTTATCTAATAAATGATAGGCAAGAGTGTCATGAATTCAAAAAATGACGATAGTTAAACTATACATAGCAAAGCAAATAAACTTATCATGCCCTATTCTAGCACTGAATAAAGATATACATAATTCAACAAAAAGCTAAAACCAGTGCACCTTTAAGTAAAAGTTCTTAAAATAATCCATGATTATGTAAGAAACCAAAACATTCACAATTGAACTCAAAACTTCAAAATATGCAACATATCTACCTGCCAGTGGGTTTATGCCACCCAGTTTATACAATCGAGCAGTTTCAAGCTGAATTCTCTCCTGCAAATACATAGAAGGAAGATGATTGGCCACTGGAAAAGCAAAAAGTTCATCTATTGACATCTCCTTAGCCTTCACTGGATTTATTTTCCACAAATGAAAACAAGGTTCACTGTTTGATATATATGAAAAAGTAAAAGTAAAATGACTATTTATTGTCAAATCTATAATTCTGTTTATAATGCTACTCTTAAGATTTCAAGAAATGAGCTTCAAATTGAACTATGTTTTTTTTTTTCATAAGTAAAATGTATTAGAAAGCGTTCAAACGGAAACACATCCCAAGAGCTAACTTAAAATTAAACTATTAATCAATCAACAAGTATCTGGCATTTAAACTACCACTAGAATATCTACTTGATCTCTAATGTACTCATCTTTGAAATATTTATCAGTTTTATTGATCCCTCATTTTAAGTCAATTAATCAATTCTTTCACTCAGATCTTTTTAAAGTTCATGTCCAATCTAAGATTTTGATAATTAATACGGTCTAACTATGTGTTATCTCCACAAAGAGCTTGAAATAGAACTAATATTCTTCATTATAAGTTTCGAACTAGAGAATCTATTCAATCTGTGATGTAGTATAGATTAATAAAGTGTGCTAAAAAATCTAGTACTCTATGTGTAGTTAATAGAATTAATTAGCAGTCTTTCTGTAGTAATAGGAAGACACTCCAGAGTGGAAAAGACGAAAGGTGACCTGATCTCCAGTTGGTGAATAGCCTTTATTTTAGGTTGCAATGATCGCATTGCCATAGCAGATTCGACCTGCCCACAATAGTTTAAAAGACATTTCATTTTCATCGGGCCTATAACCTCAACAGGATTTTCACTTGCAAATTTAAAGAAGCATACTAACTTAAATCAATTCGTTAAAAGCAAGAGACCAACAAATTTTATTTATTTATTTATTTATTATTATTATTATTTTTTTTGTAATTTGATTACACTATAAGGGTATAAAGGTCTTTTTCACTTAGTTAAAGGGCATTTTGGTCACTTCAAACCAATTTTCTGATAAAAGTACTGCTTTTTGTCTGAAGGGTATTGGGTTAAGGGTCTTTTTCACTCCGTTAAAGTGCATTTGTTTCTCCAAACTAATTTTCTGACAAAAACGGCGGTGTTTTTTTTTTTCTATGAATGAGAGTTCTTTATAAAATCAAGCAAACATCTTAGTTTTATTTGTAATAAGGTTAAACCTCATAGAAGGTCATTGTAATTTATCCATTAGTGATCTCATTTATTTTAATTTGAATAAAATGAAAATAATATATTATATTAATATTCATTTTGGCTCTATCTGTGTTATAACCTGTTAAGCCGGTTACTAATGACCAGATTTAATCCGGTCTCCAGTTACCAAAGTTGAATTTTTTATTCACAAAGAGAAAATATTAAAACTAAGGTTTACAATTCAATGTTGGACGTTTTCACCTAAGTCACACAATTCTTCTCAACAGATGTCGTTCGTACTCTCATGTTCCGCGCATGCTCTTTTGCTTAATTTCTCACTGCTTATGATTAATTATGTCACTCTTATGCTTCCGCTCTCGAATTTGCTTTCGCTTTTTGTGTCTTAGGTTTTCACAAGCAGAGTAGTGGTTTCTGGGTTTCACTGCTCATCATCATGGTTCTCATGGTAAGTAGATTTACTTTCCCCTCTCTCTCTCTCTCTCTATAGATATATATATATACATACACACACATTTTGCAGCTATTTTCTTGAATTTGGATTTCAATGGTTGAAATCAAATTGTGAGTGATTATACATTTGCCTATTTACTTTCGTGTATATACATTGTATTCACAGATTTTTTTCTCTTTGGATGGTAGCATTTAGAAGGTTATTAACAAACATTAATGATTTGTGTATATACATTGTATTTACAGATTTTTTTCTCTTTGTATGGTAGCCTTTAGAAGGTTATTAACAAACATTAATGATTCTGATTTCTGTTTTTGCATTTTATTTGTTGATTGGTCAAACCTAACTGATGCCAACAGCATCATCATCAGGCAAATCATCCCTCTATATTCGCATAATAAATCTTTCGGGGCCTAGAGTGTCTGTAGGAGGGTGGTGGTGTGGCTCTTTAAGTCCCTTGTCTAATCCCAGGGTTTCTTGGTTCCAGGGCCCCTGGCCCAAGACGACCAAGGTGGTCGACTTGGGCCTCATATTTTAGAGGCCTCAAATTTTTGAGGCCCATAGGGGATGAAAAAAAAAAAAAAAAAAAATTAGGGCAAGTCTCAAATTATTTAAGTTAGGGCAACTTGTTCAGACGACACAATCTGCTTCGACACTCCGCAGGACGCAGCCTCCGCT